>SWEM01000324.1:0-34785 GCA_019593585.1 Nitzschia palea | reverse complement strand
CATCCGTAACTCCCAAACCCTGAATGTGAGAGTGAGCACCAATTCTCTCTAGTTTCGTCACATCCTTGACGGATGAAGTGACTTGAATCGTTGTCATGATAGCAAGTTAATGGTTCTGATGATGAGTACTTGGAACACTTTCTACCGATATCTTGTTGTGTTGTTCGGTCTCAGGGTCGTTCTTATCGAGTGCGCCTGGCGCAAGTGGCGCATCATCATTTTATTGCGCCAATTTCGTGCGCCGCAATTTCATTCTTTTCGTGGCGCAGTCTCGGCCTTCAAAATTGGCGCAAGGACGTTCGTCATCCCACCAAGATTTGACACCACACATGTCACAATTACTACGGGTACTACCGAAACATGGCGATAACCATCGACGATGCACCGACCAAGAACAAGAGGAAGACCAAGGAGCTTCCTCATGGACTCTCGCAGCTTCAAGAGTCCAACTTCAGGACCGTATTGAAGTTCAGAGTGGAGACGGACCCGCAAGAGAAGGGTGAAGCAATGGTGGCGTACAAAGTAGCCTTTGACGAAAACGACGAGAACCAAACCTTTGACCTAGAGAAGCTGACCTTAGACCAACTCCGACGACTATGCAAGAATGTTGGTGTGCAATATGTGAACAAGTGTTCGAAGTTCCAGTGCCGGAAGGCACTTTGGATATTGGCCAATCACCAAGAACAGAGGGAGAAATCCGGTGCACCCATTACAACCGCATTGGAAAGAATCAGCAGCAACATTATTCGAATTACCAATGTCATATTCAGTCATAGCTTCTTGGACTCATTTCTCGCGTTGAATGACATTAAGAATCGTGTTGACCACGAGACAGGTGGGCTACCAAGCGATTTTTGGGCCGACGTCGCCGATGCTGTAAATGGTGCCAGTGAGGACGATGACAGTCCACTACAAGTTATCATATCGGAAGAGGACAACCATCGAAATGAAATTATGTCCTTGGATCTGGAGGCCTTTGACATCATGGCATCCACCGCCATCCGCAAGAAATTCAACATGCTTCTGAAAGTCAGAAAGGAGATGAAAAAGAACATGACGATCAGTGGAGAACACGACAACGATGCATATAACTTCGTTGATGTTGCCATGAAGAATGTCGGCAGCACAGGATTGACTAAAATTGGATGTTACTACTTTTTCATTAGGTGTGAAGACAATCCAGAAGTTGATGTCCGATTTGCTGATAGGATGGATGAAGTTTTGATGGGCAACACGGATAGCCCGCTTGAAGTATCTAGTACGACACCGGATGCCACTGGAAGTACTGGTAGTGAGAAAAAGAGAGCATATGCTGCAATGATTGACATGACTGGTGTTGCTGGTACAATTGCAGGTGAAATGAAAGAGACGAACCGGCTGGCACAAGAGACCAACCGGTTGAAAGAATTGACAGCGAATGAACTGAAAGAGAAAAATCGGCTTACCGAGCAGTCACAACTCATCAGCGTTGCTCAGCATCTTGGAAGACAGGACCTCCTTGAGGGGATTCTGCGTGACCTCGCTTCCTCTTATTCTGGTTAGTGGTCGGACGCTGCAATTGATGCTGCTTTACAAGCTTCACCAAGTCATCCCTTGCCCGTGACCATTGAGGGTACTCGTCACTCAATATTTCTTGATGCTCAGCCTGTAAACACAATAAGAGGCACGTTGAGTGATTCCATTCCAGTACAACCCCTTGCCAGTAAATAGTACTCTTACCTGTGCACATGCATTCATGTAAGCTAGTTGGGTAAACGATAAAGAGTTGTTTGTTGTGTTTAGTACTATAGAAGTATCCGTCTTCAATCTTTCATCAATGCAGAAGTTGTGTAGTCGGGCAATGCAACAAATGAGATGTTTGATCGACAACAGCGAGTTGGACAATGGACGTTGCAGAATTCCCCACTTCCTCGTCATCAATCCGAATGCCATTTCAATCCGAATACGCAGCTGTGAAGCAAAGAAGTTGAAGTTATCATTGTCCTTCTGCAAGGCTAGGTCTCCTCCAAATATTGGAACCAAATTTTCTGTCGGTTGATAGGCACAATCCCCAATACAGACATAGCCAGGAGGAAGACTTTCAATCTTTTCAAGCAGACGACTTTCCTTTACAGCAGTCCGATCTTTTGTGACTCCAGGGCCGCCCACTCCAAGGAATGTGAAGCGACAATGAGCATCACAACAGGCCTGAATGTTGATTCCATATTTCTGGTAATGACCAGAAAAGTACGAGCGAACATTTTTTGCATGACGTTTCCGAGGAGTAACAATTGCCAACAAATAGCCGTCCAAAGCACCAACGCAATTCTTGATGATGCCACGGTGGCTGATGCTTTCAAACGAGGAAGCAAGTGTCGCACAGTCCTCTGGTGTTGTGGGGAACTTTATCTTGATTGCCTTGTTGATGGCATGAATCGTCCGCCACAAAATACAGTAAAATGCTGGCACCGAAATACCACAAAACAAACAGATATCCGTGTAGGATCCACCGGCAAGATAGCGTACAGTGGCATAGAGATGAATCTCCGGGATGATATGGCCACCTCTCAAAGCAGCCATTCTTTCATTCGGAATAACAAGGTGGCACTTGATCAGATCCAGAAGAGTGCAGAAAGAATCGTAGGTCATTCGGAGATGACGACGAAACAAGGGTCGATCTTTGTAGTCTCGGACAAATCGATCCCATTGAAGTCGCTGTTGGAATTTTGACTTCTCTCTCTTGGCACCAGGATCATCGTCAAGAACAGCAACAAAATGAGCAAACGATTGTAGTTGTAGAGTTAAAAATGATGCAACCCTAGCCTGTTGAAGAGCGATGGTGTGGAGATCCATGTTGGATTCAGAGGAAAAAACATGAATGACGCCACAGATTTGGCGCAAGGGTCCACAATTGTCCTTGCGCCATTTTTTGGCGCACAGTTTTGCGCCAATTTTTGCGCCAAATGGGAGTGGCGCACTCGATAAGAACGAACCTGATTTACAGTTTACAGGTAACGGTAAGACACTACCGTACTAGCGGCAGAATTATAAAGCGGCAGCATTTGTCTATTTTCTTTTTGGTAAGCATAAACTAGCGTAGCGTTCAGCGTTTTCTGGGTGTTGATCTTCGACAATATCGGTAGTTTGACATTTGCAGATGAAAAAAGAGAATGTGCTATTCTACTAGCTAGGTACTAACAGTTAGTTTATGCCTTGGTCTTTTCTACTTCCAACCCAAAATCTGTTGGTCGAAAGGTAAATGGATCCGGCCACTTGGCCGCTGAGGGATTCTTGAACATTTCATACCAATCTTCGGAAGTTGGTAATTGTTGTTCGGCCTTGCTCAAAATGGTCATTTCCTTGGGAACTGGATCTTCTACGGGTCTCAACAAGGCTGCCGTAATGGCCGATGCTACAGTATGGCGATTGGCTCGATCAATTTCGGGATATCCACCCAAAATACCAAAGGCTTCTTGAATTTCACCCGGAAATCTCTTGAGTCCTTCCTTTTCCATTTTTTCTTGATTGGGTGGTTTGGCATTGATGGAATTGCCAGCCAAGACTTGGGCACCCAAGCGATGACGATCAAAGCCACGTTCTCGCAAATCTCGATATTGCTCCAAGGACATCTACAACCAAGAATGATAAAAAGTCAATTATCAGTCAGTCACACAAATTTACACGCATCAAACATAGAAAAATCCCCACCAAACCCAAGCCATGACGTACCTTGTACATGCCTTCATCCAAGGCCAGATCTTCTTCCTTTAGAAATGAGGGACCATCGGAGGATCCTCCAAACAAGGATCCAAATCGAATCACCGACCCAACTCCCCCTTCGGACTTGTACACGGCATGAGATTTGAATTTGTCTTCAAAGTTCTTCCAATTCGTTTCAATGGTCCGATCATTGTTGAAAATGGGAATCCATGAATTGGATTTTTCCTTTTGAACCTTGCCTCCCACGGGTAAACAACAAATGACTGGACTGGGGGCACCATTGGCAAAGGCTGATTTCCCTTGATGAGTAAAATCCAAGACGCGCGATACAAAGTCAGAGGGTAAAATGGCATCTTCGGCACAAAATACCACTCCCTTTAGTTCTCCAAAGTACGGATCACCCGTTTCCGGCATGCCAATGGTCGCATCGGCTTGCAATTCCTTGTCGAATAAAATATTGGCAAAAAAGGAATCCAATTTCTTTTGCGGTGCGACAATGATCGGTTTTAATCCGGCTCGTTTCAAATGTTTGGCAATGACCAATTGTAAAAATCCTGGACCAATCAACATGACGGGATCACCCGCCTCCAAATAATTGTTGTTGCTGGCATCAAGTGCCGTCGTGGTTGTGGTAGTGGTCGTGCTTGTTGTTGCGGGCGTGCCAACCACGGTCGAGGAGCCTCGGAAAGGGGCCACGAATGCCTCGCACGCTTTCCAAAGACTACCGGTACAACAAAGAAAAAGTGATAGAGAAGAAACAACGACTCTCATCCTGACTGATTTGATTGCTGCTGAAACCACCACAATTTCACAAGGGATGAACGATGAACGATGATGGATCGATTACCGACTCTTTCCAAAGTGACGACCTGGACATGTAAGAGTAGGAGGCGGCATCCATCAAGAAGATCCGTTTCTGCGGTGACGAATCTCGCCCGGCAACTTCAAGCCAGCATTCCACATGGAACGACCAAACCAAACCAACCGACTTGAATGACTCCAAACTAGAGCTACCCAACGCATTTTACATCTATCATGGTATTCTCGGCCTTGTACCACTTTTATTTTGGTACTAACTAACGTTAGTATTTCGTAGCACCGTTCGGCTCAAGAAGCAAGGTACTAACCTTTTTCCACTCATCAACACGCGAAAAGAAAAGCAAATTGCTTCTACTATCTATTCTAACTGTGAGCTACTACTCTACACTTGATGGTTTATATCATTCCGCAACAATCGTGCGGTTCTTTTCAATACAAGAGGCCGTCAACGTTGTGACGTTTTCGATGCCAAGAACCATGAGAAGACTAATCCCATAGCATGGTGGCACTTTTCATTTGTACACGAGCGACCAAGCATTGTTGCCTGGATGTGCCATCATTTCACACAGGGCTACCATACGTATTTTGGGATAGAGGAAAGCTGGAACGTCAGACATCTTTCTGATCTCTCGCTCGAAACAGCATTTTCCTCCAGAGTTTCTCCACCAGTTCTAACCATTTCTCCCGTATATTTTTGACCCCTTCTTTCTTGGAAGAAGCTTTTACAAAGAAGGTGTTGGCGAAAACGTCAACGTTCCAATGTAGAGCTTGCAACTAGTACTTTCCCAAGGACTTGTTGCTTTCCAAGGTTTCCGAACTGATTTGAGAAGTAAGTTCCTTGGAATTTGCTGCCGAAGGTTGAGTGTGGAGACTACCGTCTTCATCATCCTCTTCTTCCACCAAACTCTCAAAGTGATACATGGTCCACACGAGGGCAATGACCACAAGAATCAAAAGAGGTGTAAAGGTCGAGTTCAACAAGTTTTCCACACCCCGAAACGCCACGGCCGAAATCAAGACATCACCCACCGATCGAGCTGCTGTTCCCGCCTCGGTAGCTAGAAACCCAGAGTTGAAAATCCCCCTAGCCCATTCTTTGGGAACCGTCTTGGAGAGCAAACTCATGTTGGGCCCTTCCAAAACATTGGTCGATATAAAGATGCAAACTCCAAACACAATATACTGAATTTGGGAATAGTCATGGTGGTAGACAAAGATCCCCAAGAGGCTAACCAGCATGACGAGCAGAGTTCCTCGAATTAGTTCTCGATCTTCGTAGATTTGAGAGAGTCGGGCCACTCCCATGTTGGCAGGAAACATGAGAAGTCCCAAAAAGGCCAAAAAGGCGGCCGACTGTTGTGAGTTCCAATCGAAATAGAATCGTGTCACAATCCCACACGAACTCAATAAGCATTCCAAAACAAGCTTGAGGACAAAATAGATCCAAAGGGTAATCATGACGGGAATATTGCCAAACCAGGAGGATGCCGACGACTTGCGTTGTGGCAACGGCTTGGTCGGAGCTGGAAGATTATCGAGCAGCAAGGCCTGGGTTTCACTAGGTGTCCCACTCGTCGTCATTGCCGTCGTGGTCGCCTTGCCAAAAATATGAGATCGATCGGGTTCTTCAAAATAAAGCCAGGCTACCACAAAGTAGACGAGCCAGGCCACCATCATGACCCAACCAGGTGCCGTTTCTTCAGTCCACCACACGGAATGAGACTCGACTTGGGCCAAGGCCGTCGCAATGGCAGGTCCGGCGGCCATGCCCAAGGCTGCTGCTGTCACAAAGGCGGCCGATGCGGCCGTTCGTTCCTCTCGACTAAAGGTATCGGCAATAAATCGTCGATTGATACTTCGAGCACTACCAAATCCATTCAAGAAGCGTCCTATCATGACTAATTCGAGAGAATGAAATTTCAAGGCCAGGGCATAGGCAATATTTCCAGTAAAGGAACATGCGGCAGCAAACAACAAGGCGCTCTTGTAGGAATGGTTGGACCACCACGCGTACAAAAGAGTCGCCACCAAGGCGGCATTGGGTGTCATGCCAATGATAATTCCCGCCATGGCCTCGGTCGAACCCAGTTTAATGGCATAATTTCCCGTAGTCGGTGCCACAATGTAATAATTGGTCATGTAGAGAAAGGTACTGGCCAAATTCAACAGGCTGGATATATTTCGTTGGGCTTGATCCGTAGGACGACGACTTTCTTGATAGGTATCCTCCTCTTCCACATCTTCAAAAAACAAGGATTGGGCCGCCACCAATTCTACATATTTTGTCGACTGTTGGAGTCGTGATCGGGCATTTTGAATTTGATCCAACAAGGGTTCGCGTGCAGAAGTATATTTGGTGGGTAGAATAGTACTATTGTCGAATCGCGCAAAGATGGGATGTTGCTTGGAAGATGTTGGAAGTGGAATCAAGACTTTGGATGGATCACTATCCCATCCATTCGACATGGTTGTTGTCACCAGGGATAAAGATACATTGGTAATGGTGTTTGATGATGATGCAGATGTTGACATGGTCATGGAAGGCATTTGAGAGAGAAGAGCTGGTACTGACCGTGATCGATAGGATGCATTGGTTGTTCCAACCGACGACGACGACGACAACGGGGCAAGAGGCCCTTCGGAATTGGTCAATACAATCATGAAACATTCCACTTGATGTAATTCGGCAAAGGCTCGACGAAGCGTGGCAATCAAGGCAGTGAGTCCTCCAAATTGATAGAGTTGGTCCAAATGAGAATCGACGCCAGTACTGTTCATGAGTCGACTTAGGTATTGTTGAGAAATGGGGGAATGATTCTTGTCATGCTTTTTGAGAATTTTCCGAACCGCCGTGACATTCAATTCGACGAATTGAACATATTCCAATACTTGGTATGCCACTTGTTGATAGGCTTGATGTGTTTCTCGTACCAAGGAAAACTTGGATGGCTGCTGCTGTTGCTGCTGCTGTGTCACGAAGAGTCCATTGTGAATATGATATTCTTGCCATTTACTGGCGACATGCTCCAGGCATGCCTCTCGTTGCCGGGCCAACGTATGGAGTTGTTGAGATATTCGACCCTGTTCTTCAAGTGAAAATAATACCACCTTTTCAATTTCGAGATCCAATGTACGACGAAACTCCAACAAGAGGAATTGATGTTTTTGGAACGCGTTGTTGTTGTTGTTCTCTGCATCATTTGTATTATTGCTGGTACTGCCTTCGTTGTTTCCAAAGATGATGGAAAAGGAGCTGGTTCGTCGGTGATGCTCACTACCTCGTTGTTTGGTCTTTTCTTCATTGGCTTGCTTTAGGATAGCTTTGAGGCGATCATAATTCAAATAAAAGTCGGCCCATACGGGGCGTTTGGACTTGGCCAGTGTTTTGCCAAATTCCACCATGTCGTTTTTGTTTGTACTAGTAGTCTTTTAGGTTTCTCTTGTACAAATAGGTTATTCAGAATTGCCGACTGGATGCTTGTGTAACCTTCCTTGGACTGGACTCTCATGTGAGATCACACAACAAAAAGTCCACTCGACACTACTTTGGTACATGTGCAAGTGCCGGTAGTTCTGTGTGACCCGCCAAATTCCTTCTCGCTTCAACACACAACCATGGCGAAGACGAATCTGGAACAACCCAGTTTAAACATATAGAGATTCGTTTGGATTCCTGATGTCACAGTGACGTAGCATGTCGCATAGCTTATATCCAAGAGGTCACTTTCCATTCCTCTCGGCAAATGAAAAGTATAAAATCAAGAGTATACGGTGTACCCTGTACAAATAGTGCGGGTACCTGGTGCTTGGAAGGATTTCCAATACCTCATACCTCATACCAGGTACTGTTTCAAGGTAGGTTTTGTAACTAACCAGGTAGGTAGCTGGGCAGTGGTGTTTTGATGTTGCCGTTTGTTGTTTGTAGCGTCCCAGTCCGTTTTGCTTCATTGATAGGGAGTCATAGCACAACCTTTGTGTGTGCGACCAAGGATGCCGGTGCCAGCATCGTCATTATCCCCAGGTACTCCTGCTGCCACTTGGGTCAAGGAACCATCGGAATGGTTACTCGATTGTGAATGTTCTTCCCCCAAAGTCTTATTGTCATTGTTGCAAAGTTTGAGTGATAGTCAACATACTACTTTTTATTGTTCTCCTACGGCGGGTCTTACTATTCATACTCATCCCAATCCACAATTTCAATGTACACTGGAGCTTCCCGTTGGATTATTTTCCAAATTTCAGGCACAAGAATGTGATTTTTGTGTTTCCTACAAGGCCTTGTTGGATTGTTTGGGAGTCTTGACAATTGAGAATCCCTTGCAATTGAGTTTACGATATCATGGACCCAGTGAGGTTTTGAAACTAGAAGCCACGTTGCGTCAGGGAGTTTCTTCGGCGGCCCTTTCGGGCATGGTCCCACCGGAGGCGAGTGCAGAACTCTCTGCTGCCTTTGGTGCCTCGAACGTCGTGGCCCGAGTACTATGTTCCAGTAAAGACTTGATAGATTGGGCCGAATTGGATACCGTGGCTGGCGTAGCAAGTATTGAATTGTGGTTTCAACCCCAATCCACGGCTGCTACTGTTACCGCCTCGGTGGTGGGTCATTCAAGTACCTGTGAGGTGGTTCTTCCACTCCCCATTGATACTCCTAATGTCCAACAACCAACCAACAACAAAAAAGGTGTGATAGTCCACTATTCCTATCCCTATCAAGCCTGGAAACGGGCCATGAAACCCCTCGAAGTGGCCAAGGAAACGTGTTTGTCTATTAATGCCGATGGTATTTTGGCCATTCAACATCAAATGGTTCATGAGGATACTGCCGCCTTTTGTGACTCGCTCGTCTTGCCACTGGTCAATGAAAATGAGGAGGAGGAGCAGCATCCACATCGTCGTCGCAATCACGAAGAAGACCCAGAAGAGGATGAGGCGGCGTCTGCTCTTGTCCAGTCGCAGGGTACGAGCTGCACACCACGATCCCTCTCCACCCGAGGAGGAGGCCATTATTTGCCCGATGATTCTTCCACCATTCCATCGGTCGTTACCCAACGACATTCCCAAAAGCATCACGTGCCACCACCAATTCACCAGCAGAACAGGAACACAAACAACAATAACAGCAATAATGATGATTCGGAAACAGACGATGAATTTCATCCTGACCAAGACAGTAATCATCAAATCCAAAACGAATCGCCCCAACAAGAACAACACCAACATCATCGTCCATTATTGTTTGGAAGCGCCACTGGCGGTGGTGCTGCTAATGTGGCCCCTTTGTCTTCGGCAACGTCCTCACTCTCCATGACCCCTGCTACCACCACTGTTCCATTCACTAATAATCGACGTTCTCGAAAACGATCCAGTCATCAAGATCAAGTACAGCGGCAAGCACCCAGCGACGACGAGGATGATGAAGAAGAATTCAAGAATGATAAAACTACCTTCACCACCACCACCACTACAAGGGATCAAAGTCGTGAAGAAGGTCCTCGTCGTCGACGACGACGACAACAACAGCAACAGTCCTCAACGCAAGATTCTAGTAGTGAGGATTTCTCGTCTCCTCCTTTGAATGATTCTCGTCCATCCTTGCCACAACAACAACGACGACATGCGAAATCACCATCCCAAGAGTCTGATTCGGAAATTTTGTATTGTTCCTCACCCGAAGTTGTCTATGGAGGGGATTAATGATCTTCACAAAGACGGCACAAGTACAGAACCCACCAAGTGTGTGCGAAGCGAAGAAGATATTTTTGATCAGGGTGGGTAGCCAATGACGACAAGAAAAGAGTGTACCATCCAACAACAAGCGATGGAATACGGGTATTTTCCAACGTGTACTGCTATAGTCATTGAAATATTCTACCCTACTAGGGCTATTTACATTGGAGTTTTACAAAGGATTACTACTGGACAGGACCTTTGGAAGACTTGTTCTTATTCTTATTCTTGTCGTTCGTTCCTATAGATTTCTCTCATTGTTTGATATTGTACTTCTTGCAAGGCCATGGCAAAATCTGTAATTTCTTGTTCCCATTTCACATAGTTCAGTATTAGTTCATAAGTCTCTTTATCCTGGCTCTGCAACGTTTCCAATATGGAATCACTGGAGAGAGGAGATGTATTACGACGAGACGATGATTTGGTGCTGTTATCATCACCCCGATAACGATCAAACAATTGATCCACCTCGTGTCGAGGATCAATCAGTTGCTGAATCAATTCCATTGACCGAGGCATATCTTCCACCATGCCAATCGTGACATTGTAATCAACCAAATTTTGCTTCATGACTTGGACTTGGTACGACCGGGTCCAATTGCGATTTTGAGATTGCTCATATTGTTCTGGAGTTAACAAGTAGGTGGAATATTTGGAATGATAGAGTCGAGACTGACGGGCATGTTTCATTTCTTGTTGAATGGCTGTAAGAACTTCGGAAACGTGCAGCGGTTTCTTTTTTTCTTGTTCTTGGGATTTTGATTGTACTTGTTGATATTGTGATTCTTAATGTAGACTTTACCACTCACATATTTAATGGCCGCATTGCGAAAGAAAATGATGTTTCGAATGTTGGGATTGGGAGGCAACTTTTTGGCTTTTTGGTTCTGACTACTACTACGACCACTTGAGGCTGTTGATGATGGCAAATGATCCAAGAGTCCCAAACGGTAATGTCCTCCCAGGATATCATATTGCTGCAACTCCTTGGCAGGGACGGGATATCGATCGCAAACTTGATAGGTGCCATTCTTGGTGGCATCTTTGAGTATGCAAGGATTCCAATAATTGGCCGAACGTAATAGTGTTGGATACTCGACCTCGGTACAACTGGTCAAGGTAGCATAACTTTGTTCTGGACATTGTTTGGCATAGGAATGAAAAAAGGATCGCATGGTAGAACCAGCCGTTTTAAAGACATGGACAAATCCCAGCTTACCCCATTTCTGTTTGATATCCTCCTGCTCGGTGCCGTGACGACGACGACATGTCCACATGGGGTCCACCGCCGCGTGAATCGATGGTATTAATTTCGAATGATACTCGACTGGTAACTTGGATCGTAGATATTCGAGTGCAAAACTTTTGTTGTTGAAGAAGTAGATGTTGTTGTGACCTGTAACATTGTTGTTGGCAATGGAAACATTGGAAGATTGTCCTTCAACTTCAGAAGAAGGAACACTAGGAGGAGACAGGGTAATTGAAAGAACCTTTTCGTTGGTCGGTGATGTTGATGTTGTTGTTGTTGTTGTTATTGTAGGTATGGGCCGTGATGATGATGTTATTGTTGGTTCTGGATTCTTGACCAACAACAACTCGATTGGAAGATCCAACAACTCTTTATTGACCACGTGAAATGACGAGGGTACACGAAGAGTGGATACCGTAAAGAGAACGAGAAACGCAGCCAAGCTCACACGTATCAGTCGAATTCCAACCCCCATGTTGAAGTTGTTGCTGTTGGCAACTCGATGTTGCCCATTGAGTATAGAGAGATTCGTTGTTTGTGTCGAAAGTGATCGGTGGAATGGCTAGTACCGTACTTGTACCAGGTATACGACGAGGTTGGCATCACTGTCAATGCGTTGAAAACCAGCTCTATATATGCCACTTTCTCATTTCTCATGTTTCTCCGATAGCCACAATCCACGGTACGTACCTGGTGAAGTTCCTAAGGTAGATATGGTAATGTGGAACGATATCTGGGATCATAGGTCTGTTGTCTGTTCGTTTCCCATCACTACAAGTACCTGGTACAAGTACTGACATCATTTTCAACGCCTCTACATCGAGTATAATGACACAACAACGCCGCCTTTCATCTCATACCAAGTAATCCATCTACTGATCATTTTCCCTCTTTCCTTCTGTCAGGCAACGTGTTTCGTTTGACAATAGGGAAAAGCTAAACGGGAACACGGCCTAAACACCATGAATCCCTACCCGAATGATGATGAACCTGTTACGGCACGGCGATATGCTCCCTACCGTTTGCATCCCGATCTCTTTGGAGGAACATTTCGCGATGAATGGCTTCACCCGGACTTGCTATCAATGGTGCAAATTCTCCAAGAAGATGAGGATCATTCTTCCGGGAACTCCTCCGCCGAGCCCGCAACATTATTGGCTTCCTATTTGCACGAGGAAGCCCAGGAAATTTATTCCTTCCATTGTTTCAGTCCCGTGTTTTTGAAATTATTCAATGAAGAAATTGCTCATTTCTATCAAGTTTGTGAAAAGCATCAAATTCCCATTCGACGACCCAATTCAAGTAAGCAACTACTTGCAGAAAAAAAGTTGGCCTGGAGTTTTGACTTGATTTGTTGTTTTTCAAGATTATTCACAACCGTTCATCCATCCCCATGGCATTTTTATTATGTTTTGACTTTTCACCGTGCCTAATAATTGCTTGCCCAGTGAATAACTATGGAGTCGTCCTCAATGAGATTGGAATGCGATCCATGTTGACGGCGTTTCAAAAAATTACATGGCCACTGGCCAAATTATTGTTTCCACTTCAATCGATGCCACAATTTGATGATCATCATTCCTTTTTGATTCGATACTCGGCCAAGGAAGATTTAGGATTGGATATGCACATTGATGATTCCGATGTTACCTTGAATGTGTGTTTGGGGGAAGCCAATTTTACCGGCGCAACACTAGTTTTTTGTGGCAACTTTGGAGCGGGAAATCATCGCCTGGTCAGTCATACCTATCATCATCAAGTGGGACGAGCCGTCATGCATTTGGGAACTCGACGCCATGGAGCCGAGGATATCGAATCCGGTTCCCGCATCAACTTGATTCTCTGGAACAAAAATTTGACCTATCGACAATCTCCTCACTATGCCTGTTTCAAAAATCTCGAAGACTATCAAGTTGAGCAAGGCCCTCCTGATCGTTTGTGTCTAAGCTATACTCATGATCGGGATTATTCAAAATACAACAAGGAGCTTCCAGACAGAATCAAGAACCAACAAGGTCATCACCCCTGGTGTCCTCCACCTGGAAAAGAATACGGAGGATTTTACAATGAGGAACATAATACATGATACTACGAATAAAGAAAAAAGATAGAGGCCTCATGATTGGCATATGAAAGGAATGATTTTCTCCAAAGACCCATGCTGCTTGGGACTGCTAAACGCATGAAATGATGAGGGATTGCCAAAAAATTTCTTCCGACAAGCAGAGAGGACGTGACGATTTCAACCGGTAGTGTAGGACCTGCGGTCAAGACAAAGAGCGATATCATAGGGATGGACAGATCAAAACACGTGCATACAGGAAAATTAAGTGAACTAGTCTAGATCAAATGCGAAGGCGTGACAATAGTTTGACCACCGGTAGTCAGAGCCACTCCGACTCGTTCTGTTCCGTGTTAATGAAAAAATGAGACGCTGTTTCACTGGAGTCGTGCGACGGCAAGACGTGTGATCACCCCCACTTATCGCAAGCGTGGTCCGTTGAGGCACGAAAAAATAGCAAAAGAGGAACGTTCGGACAACCTTTTTTACACGAATCCTCCTTTGTCGGATCATCGTTTCGAAGTCGTGTAGAGTATTCGTCGGGTTTGGCTAGATGTGGTCGTGTTCACTAATGCATTGTTGCAAGGGCGTTTGCCGCCGACTGACAGTTTCTATCGATAGAATAGTCCAGTGAAGGATTGACGTATATTTTTCCAACCGTTTATCGAAACGCGCTACCACACCATGACAATACTTTCCACAACCAAGACGCAATTCTTGGGAATAACATGGATCCTTGTCGGTTTGTGGAGTGGTCGGCTACATTTGGTCGACGCTCAGAAAAAAGGTGCTAAGAAGGGTGATAATGGTGGGAACGACAATATCTTGGGGGGTTCTCCGTCCTGCAGCGGTGCCAGAGCCAGCGGATGTGTCATCGCTACTGGCGATCAAGTTGCCGAGCCGACGACTGTCGACACCGCCACTGATTCCTTTTCGCAGCCTGCATCCATCTCAGCATATTCCCGTCTTTCCTTTGAATTCGACTCTGGCTTTACACAAATGCAATACACAACCGAAGTCTACGATGCCAATAATGCCAAAATTACATTTAGCGTCCAGGAAATAGCCTTGGTTTGTGGATTTGTTGGAGAAGGTCTCACTGATAATGAATTGGATGCCAGTGTTATTGCCTACCTTCAATTCAATCCGACTGGTACTCCCTTGCGAAATCAGAAATTGACGGCCAACGATCTTTTAGTGACGGAAACGTCCCCCAATAATGCACGTTGTGGACTTACCAACATTTCTACCATTGCTGCACTTTACCAAGCCATGTTGGACGAACAAGTGTTTTACTATGTATCTGTTATCGACCAATTCAATAAAGGTCTCTCCTTTGTTCGAGGACAAATATATCTTCCACAAGGTGGCTTTCTGAACTAATAAAAAATGTCAATCGATGTCAAGAGCAAGCACAACGCGACGATTGGATTCCACAATGGTTTTGGACTACGTGGTCTATTGAACAGCTACACTGTAAACTGTAAAAGCAGCTGGATTGGGGTGAATGAGGGAATGTATGGATTTAAATAATAGTGAGAAAGTATTCTATCAAATTCTGCATTTTACAACATTCATGTATTTGGTTCTGTATTGGTGGGATTGACAATTGGTAAAACAAGGATCACAAGGGGCTGCGTATTCCTCGCAGTTTTAGTCCCAGTCACGAACCTATTCGGAAGAGATTGGCTATGTACCGCTCGGATGTTACTTACTACTTATGAGTTCAAATTTGTCGGGAAATGGGGATGACATTTCCGGACATAGGCTAAGTAAATCGAGCCGTTTCGTGAAAAACACGATTTCGTCGAGACAAGCGTGAAATATACAGGACCCAAATAATCCACCTCAACGGTACACATAGTCAAAGGGGGTGTTTCCAATCCTTGAATGCAAGACTCATCCAACTAATTCGCCCTTGATCTAGAGTATGCCGATGCCATTCTTACCCAACGAGCCTGCAAGTTGACGTCTTCCTTGCGGCACTTTCCTTGCTACCACCGGACTTCTGCTATTAGAGTAAATCACCATGAAGTTCCTATCAAGATTACACGTTCATGCAGTCGCTGCCTTGTATCTCCTCACCGTTGCTCAAGCACAAAAGAAAGGTGACAAGGGCGACAAGGGTGACAAGGGCGACAAGAAGGGCGGCGGGGGATCGGGCGGATCTATGTTAGAATCGTCGACTTGTGGAAGTCGTATGGCCAGTGGTTGTACGGTCATGGTTGGACTCCAGGTAGTGCCAATTACTGATGAGGTGGCATCCTCTGTTTCAGCCTTTGGACGAACGAACTTTCAATTCGATCCAGCATTTACAGAAATGAAGTACTCGGTTCAGATTCAGGATGAGAATAACGACCCCCTGACCACATCCGATGTATTGGGAGTGTATCTGGTTTGTGGTCGAGCTGGTGAAGAACTTTCCGTGGATGCAATTACCAATTCCTCACGAGTTGCAAGTCTTCAATTCAGTAGTCGAGGTACACAACTTGGAGGACAATACCTATCCAAGACCGATTTGAATACTGATCTCATTTCCTGTGGTGTGGATGGACAAATTGATGCTGCTGGAAATGATTTTCGATTTTCTCTTCCCAACATTGCCGCGGTATATTCCGCCATGAAGGAAGGACTTTTGTCCGTAGTGGCAGAAACCAGATCCAAGTTTGGGGACGGCGTGGCAAGGGAATTTATTCGGGGTCAAATCTTTCTTCCTCAAGACGGTTATTCTCAATCTTTGGCATCAGCGTAACACAAGAGTCTTGTTCTTCTTCTTTTTCTTGCTTGCCAATGCCAGTACGACGACGAGTCGACCAGTGTCCATTCTTCAAGCAAGAACCAAAAGAAAGACCGATGTTGTTGTTGCTAGAATAACATCTTGAGGAAGGGCATGGGGGCTGTTTCCTGGTCTCAATCTCGACGTGATGATTGTCATCATGACGCAGCAATGGGTGCGGGCCATGATGCATTGTTGTTAATAAAACAGGTGTAGTTCAGCAGGTTGCTTTTACATTTTTAATAGAAAAAACGGATGTAGTACGCTAGAAAAGTCTTGTGCGCAGTTTTCGGCACGGACATGTAATCTTCTACTACTGCGTGAATTACATTCTCTATACTCTTGCACCATCATGGGACGAGGTTGCATTTGGCCTACCTACCGGTAGTAGTGAAACTCGCACTCTAGAAACTTGTGACTTGAAAAGGTTTTGAGCCAAGCGTCTGTCTGTGTCCGATGCACAAAAATTTGCGGTCCTCCAACGAAATGGGGTTCCACCATGAGCAGACCCGCTGGAAGCAACGGGTTCTATCATTCAACCTGCCAGGGTTCATCAATTCAACCCCCTTTCCACTCATCGAGTTGTATCATCAACACTAAATCATGGTAAGCAGCTCGCAACAAATCAATAGTCATACTGCCAGAATCCGATCGGTTGGTGCATTTGATCTTATCATTCATCACTCTCAACTCTCGGCTGGCACTGTTTGTTGCAGCGCCCCTATTTGTTACAAGGCCATGAACGGCCAATCACAGTAGTAAAGTACAATTATGATGGTGATTTGTTATTTACCGCCAGTAAAGATCAAATTCCATCCGTTTGGAGATCAGAGAATGGAGAACGATTGGGAACTTTCCATGGCCACAAGGGAACGATTTGGGATCTCGATGTCGATCGCTTTACAACACACTTGTTAACTGCCAGTGCAGATGCGTAAGTAACATGACAAAGCCTCGTTGTTGTGGATGGGATGATGGCTGTTGTTGCATCTGTTGTAAATGGATACCGGCGGTTGTGCATTTTGTGTATATGTTATGTTTTCTCTCACGCGTTCGTAAACCCCCGTGGTACGTAATTGTGGATTGTCTATATATACTAATAATGTATCGACAGAACTGTCAAATTGTGGAGCTGTCAAACGGGAGAATGCCTAGCTACCTTTCCTCACCGTGGTCCAGTGCGTGGTGTTCATTGGGCAGACGACAATCGTCGCTTTGCTACCATTTCTGATCCCTTTGTTGAACACAATGGGAAGATTTCTATTTTCGAAATTGGAGATACCTCTCCTATTTTGGAGATTGATATTCCCAAGGAATCCCTACGTGTCAATGCTACCAATATCAAATGGACATATTTGAATGAACACTTGTTTGTGAGTTTTGATAATGGCATTGTCAAATTGTATCATCCTGAATCTGGACAGGTAGTCGAACAACTTCGTGTTCATGAAAAAAAGATTAATCGTGTCCAATTCAACAAGGACAAGACTCTGTTTTTGACGTCGTCGGCAGACTTTACTTCCAAGCTTTATGATGCCGTCAACTTGAAACATCTCAAAACCTACAAGACAGATCGTCCCATCAATGACGCGGTTATTTCTCCGGATAAGGATCATATTTTATTGGGAGGAGGACAAGAAGCCATGAGTGTAACGACAACTGCCGGTAAGGTTGGAAAGTTTGAAACAAGGTTCTTTCAACTCGTATATGAAGAAGAGTTTGGTTGTGTCAAGGGGCACTTTGGACCGATCAATGCCTTGGCAATCAATCCGAATGGACGAAACTATGCTAGTGGAGCCGAAGATGGATATGTCCGCCTCCATCACTTTGACAAGTCCTATTTGGACATGGTAGATCCTGTCCCAGAAGAAGATGAACCACTGCCAGACGATGATGACGATGAGGTTGACCAAGTAGGGGAGGCGACAACCGAAGAATCCAAGCAATAGAGACTAGCAGTTACTTTTGAGTGCGTTAAGTTTTAGGGATTCAATCGGTGCAAAAAATATTCTATGGATGACAGAGACAATGACGGAACATTTGACCGAAATTCGCGTTGCGATCAATGTAGACATTACTATCGTCGTTGGAACTCTCAAGCTCGATTGAGGAATGGAAAGCGCGAAGAACCACTTTACCTGTTATTGGATGCATCCACGTGGGACCCTAAACTGTGAGTAAGTCCCCAGTCCCCAGTAGTGAGCCGTAGGTCGGATGCAGTACGGACGACAAGGCGCGAGTTCTATCTGGCGGGCGGAGAACCTGGTTGTCTGTGAAAGGATATATGGAATGAATCTCGATTTTTAGTTATGAACAAGTGTGACATCATATCTTCATTAAATAAACTCCTCCCTTTTGTCAGAATTCGCGGTCCACACGAATTCTTGCCCCGAGAAATGCATGAACAAAAAACACGGCAAGCATATGTAAATATGATGTTGCTGCCCGTCAAGTCACAATGCAATCGAACCTTTGCTTCCAAAATTTTGAGAAGGGCTATAACATGCGCCTCGTTCGACCAGAGTTTTTGCCGTCGTGAAATCTCTGGTTTCTGTGATCATGCACCCAAAAGTGGTCGTGTTAGAATGTTGTCCATTAAACAGCGTCCAAGTTACATAGTGTGCTCCAGATTAACGGATTCCAATAGCGGGTACATCTGGCGATCTGGCGGTAGTACATTCAGCGCGAACAATGAGAATTGTTTCGATTGTCGAACGGTCCGAGTTCCCTTTTTCCATTTTTCCATATATCGGTAATTTTTTGGCATAGGTGGGCGAAGTTCATACCAGATAAATATCCGACACGTTACATTTTACTGCAGGTTTTCCCAAATGTAAGCGGGACGCCCGCAAAAAAATACACTCAAAAAGTGGCCTTTCAACTGGTCGTCATCATACTTGGACGTTTACAAGCATGCAACATCCATCTTTGACCATGGTGAACTCTTCTGAAACGATTTCTATTGACGATCATTCGGACAAAGAAAGTGTCCCGTGTCCGAGGAAGATTCGACGTGAGGCACCGGCCAAGGATTCTGCTCCCACCGTTGCAATGAAATTGAACAACAAAGGAGCATTATGCATTCAAAGTTCCGACTATAAGAAAGCGATCTTTCTGCTTTCCCGAGCCCTCAAGATAACAGAGAAAATATCTCATGACGACACACATGACAGTACTCCGTGCGGTTGTTCTCACTGCAAACTTGAATCTTGCATGATGAATGGCCCTTTGTCACAACCAATGCTCCTCGGTCATCCTAATCGCAGAGCTTCAGAGATCAAAGTGCGGAAATCAGAAGGAAGAGGCTCCATTTGCAAAAAGGGCTACATATACACTCGTCCCCTTTTTGCATCTCTTCTATCGATTCAAGAGGAACATTTCATGGGCGAAACATTATCAATAATGATTTTGTTCAATCTGGCACTAGCCTCCCAATTAGAAGGAACACTTTCAAGGGCTAGGAAATTATACGAGCTCTGCTATCGACTGCAGGTGCAATCGAGTCAAAAGTGCTGCTTGTGGTTTACCATGTGTATTTCGAATAATTTGTCAGAAATCCATCGCCGCGAAGGAAACTCTCAGTATTCTGCCTGTTTGAATCATTTACTGTCAACGATGATGTACGTTGTTGATTGCCATCTGGTATCATCATACAATGACATGGCAGGATTAAGCCTGGTTTCCAGCAGGTTGCGCTGTGCAGATTTTCATCAATATATGATGAAAAGTGCAATGGATGGCTTTGTTCGAAATTCATCCAAGGTGATCCTTTTCTCTCGCGTTGCAAGCGCGGCATGATGAATATATGTTTAGAGGGGTCCATAGTATGGTATCAGGCAGGTGCGCAAAGTTTTACAGTCACGTGTAATTTTAGTTCAGTTTTGCTTTGTTGGATTGAGACAGAGGGTAGACTTTGATCGATATTGGGCCGTGGATCTTACTGCATCCATGTTCGTTTCGCTAAACTTTCTGGTATGCGGCCACTCAAGACCACTATGAACAAAGCGAATCGCAATGAAGCAAAAATGTTGGACTCCACAATCCGTCGAATGGTTGGTCAAAAGAAAAGCTACAAGTTATGCAATTATAATACTGTAGACTGAACACCAGATGTGGACGAGCCAAGGGTGGAATACCGGTGGTTCCAAATCAAATTATGGTAAGCTGCATGGTACACATGTGCTAGAACTTCTGTTGAGAATATGTTGCGGTGGAATATTAGTAGCATGAATAAAGATCTACTGTCACACTCAGAGTAATACGGTAGCGTCGTCCAGAGATATGCCTCGGGTACCACTGGTATGCTGTAGCATAAATTGGTATTAATATACGTACTAGTGTTCAGAGCTAGGCATTGTACCTACAGGTGGTATCCAGGAGGGAGAAAAATCTATTCGAGTTTCGGGGTAATACCCATTTAACGCGCACTGTCGTCAGTGAGAATAGGTTCTCATTCAGCCGTGCTGACGATTTATTCCTACATTGAACTTGCAAGGGTCGTGGAACGACGAATTTTGTTCGGATATTGGTATGATTTATGAGGAAGACCGAAGGCTATAGTTGGTGGTGGGGAGGGATCAACACAGCCGAACAACTCGTGGGGTGCCGAACATTCACGACCATCAAAGTTCTCAAATTTTAGTGATGGATTATTCCCTTGTGAGAAGAAATATTGTGGCTATGACTTATGAGAAACACACGAAGACCGGACGCGTAATTAGCGAGTCAGTTGGCCCCATAAATTTTCATTTGCTTCAACAGAATGTTAACTAGGACAAGGGATGCACAGGTTAAAAGGAGGTTTCAACCGTGGTTGAAGTGAATGCCAGCGAATGTTGGGTTAAATCATGAATAGCTGTCGAGGAATTGCGGCAGCTTAAATAACCTTGATTGTCGTGGGAACTTGAAAAAGTCCGTAATATATATATATATATGGTTCTGTCGAAGCTATTGGCACCTCTTGAACACTCGCAGTATCTCGAATTACACAAACCAAATGTTTACCCTATTGCACATTTTTTCAAATCCGACCGCTTTCATCCAGCAACCAGTACGATGCTGCCCATGAGCTCCAATGTACAATACTCCATCTCCGTTCCGCTTTCTTTGAAAAAGGACAATCAGAACAAGAGACAACTATCGCGAAACTTTGCCCCGGGGAAATACTCTGTATTGTGCGGACGAGGCTCAAAATGCACTAAAAGCTCTGGTAACCAGAATCTTAAAAGGTTGGTACTCAACTCTCTCAAAGCCTACTCTGAGGCAACCAACAAATTGGAAAAAACATCCATCGTGTCAGCCATAATTGGATCTGTGAAGCAACATGCGCCAGATGGTGCCTTTATTAAGTACGAAGATGGTGCATGGTGGGAGGTAGAGGAGTCTTTTGCCCGAGAAAAGATTGGCTGCTTGTTCAGAGATTGCTTGCACACCCAATATCGATCGAGCACCAAGGCAAAGCTAGCTCGGAAAAAGGCTGTCACAAGAGAGACAATTTTGTCTTCCGACGATAGCCTTGGACAGACCATGGTGATGAACAAATCGATGTTCACGACATACGAAGGAATTCAAAGTTTGCACGGAATTGCAAGTGACTCACAACAGCCAGAAGACTTGCAACAAAACGAAGCTCTGCAATACGCATGGTTGGACTACAGAACAAGAACCTCCTCTGAAGATGGGATGAAGATGCACATCCCTGACATCTCCCAGGAGATGTCTTGCTTTCCAGACCCCCGGAAAATGAGACCTCAAAGACAAGACTTCCTTCAAGATTGTATGCCTACTCATAACAGTATCATAACATCACAGAATGGGTTGCAGGGGATGATGCTTGGAAACACATCTCAGCACAGTACGTTATTACGAGAAGCCTGCAACATTGTCGATGAATGCCCTGGATATTTCCCTCAGCCCATTGTTGACAGCGGCGATTTCCCCGACGATCTGTCAGATATTTTCGAAGCATAATCGACCTGTATAGTCAGAATTTTCATTCCTGGAAGAGAACTCTGCTACCGTCGATGTCCGCGACCAATTGCGGTCAGACGAGTCGTCGAGTCAGGCTTTCGTGAGGCATCACGTACTCAATTTCATAACGTAGTTTACAGTTAGAAATTTGCTATCAACTCTTTTGTCCGACCCGACTCCGTAGTTGGCATGAAATAATCATACGTTAGTACTAACGTTAGTAGATTCTATTTTTTCCGGCATAATCGTTCATCGTGCCATGTATCTTCCTCATCGCGCCCAATAGCATGCGGGCCTTTCTAATCTCTTCACAAAATCAACTTTATGAATTACTCTTGAGAGTACCAAGTAAATATTGACTTCGAAAGACGATCTTCGATGTTTCGCTTGCCTACAAAACAGAAATTTTGTCACCGTTCGATACGTGTGGAATAGTAGCCTCCTGGAGTACCTAGAAGTCCTCTCTGTGGCCGCATATTGGATCTTATTACAGCCATACCTGGTAAAGACTCAAGAAGTGTCTGATCAACACAATGATGCTTTGGAGTGATTCTCATACTGACATTGAGGTCATTTCTACTGTAAGTTCAAACCTTTGGGTAAAATTTGATCCCCTCAAAGCTGCCTACGGTAGTGACTGTTTGTTCTTGAGTGGGCGATCCCGCAATCTTGTGTATCATAAAAAGGATTCGCTGGCAATTCACAACGAAATAAGCCTTCCATTCTTATGAGGAACTATTCGACAAATTGAAGTTCGATATTTATCAGGTCTTTCTATCGTGCCAGTCCTTCACAACATGACCTGATCTTGATTGAACTACCGTATGCTTTCTCACTGATACGGTAGTTTCGCAGGAGTAGCGATAAACCCACCTTGGTGACCCTATAAGTAAACATTAAGCATAAAGGTGCGTCCCAGACACCTTAGACAAAAAGTTGTTGAAGTGTAATCGGGTCAGGCCTTTGCCTACTACGCATTGCTCGGAAGAAGCCACTGTCGCATTCTCGAGACCTCACGAGGAAAAACATTTAACGACCCGTGATCTTAATAGGTTTCTAGTCGTAGTATCTGTGGGCAAACAGTTTTCCATGATTCGACGTGCATTTTTGGAATCACAGTGAAAGGTCAGTCACATTTTTTATCCCCCACCTGCATTACATAAAGTTTATTCCATCACCCGTTGTCCTTTCTTCCAAAGACATGCGAAACATGCTTCCCCTGTACCCATCGGAAGAAACGATAGAAGCACAAGTACGAGCTCAGGAATTGAATGAACATGGAGCTTTCTGCATTGATATCGGCCAATATGAAAGGGCCATCGCGGCTCTCATTGAAGCACTTCAATTGACCGAAAGCACCAACTTGGATCCTCACCTTTCGTGCTTTTGCACTGCGTGTACTTTAGATACATGTATGGTGTATAGTCAAGCCTATGGGAGCGTTCTTCGCAACGAAAGAACCATGGCTACCAAATCGACACCATCAGAATCGTCATGTCACCCACCATCATCGTCTTCTTGTTCCTTGACCGAAGCCTACGTGTATCGACAACCCATTCGAATACCTCCCGAGGTAGTACATGGCAAACACACAATGGGAATGACATTACCACTTCTCTTGACGTTTAATCTTGCCTTGGCCTACCACCTGAATGCTATATCCGTCAGTGCCAGTGGGCATAGAATCAATCGCTCCCATCTCCAAAAGATATTGCAACTCTATGAACTGGCACATCGTTGGCAATCGGAGCAAGAAAAGTATTACCTGTCCCTGACGGGACGATCTTCGGCCTTGGGATTTTCCAGTCTCAAATTTACCATGATTATCGCGAATAATCTTGGACATATCCATTACATGGTTAACAATACCACGAAATATCAGCTATGTATGCAACATCTGCTATCGACTCTAATGCTACTGGTGGATGGTCAACAACTCAATGAGATTCTGTCCAATCAAACATTCAAACGATTTATTGACATTGATGGATTTTTACGAAATACCTCTTGTCTTTACTTGCGTGACCATGCGGCGGCGGCTGCCTAGGCTTGGGTGCGAATTTTGCTTGGAAACCAACGATACCATAAAACCAGACCCTGTAAATATGATACCAGTGCGACGACAAGCAACCTATTGGCAATCCAAAGTCAGATTATCGACAATGCAACAGGACTTTGACAATCAAATGTTTCAAGAAAAAAATGTTGAAAATGACGTGAAAAAAGTTGAAAAACGGAAACGAGATGTATTCAAAAAGCGATTGGGATATTTGGACTACCTCAATGAATTTTTTCATCGAATCCTAATTAGTATACACCATGAGAACTAAAGGAAAAAAGCTATGTACACACATAAACATATCCCAAGGGATGCGTTACAATCCTGCAACGATTCTTTGACAGGTCGCCATGTAGAGGTAGACATTGCATTCCTTGCATCACTGCCAGGTACATATTGATCGAGGAAATATATCTAGAGACCAACTTTAAGTGAAAAGAATAGGGATAATGGCTCGAACATCGGTAGAATGTTACCCGCTTTACAGTAGAACCTGTTTCCATCATCATCCGTCTTCGCACACGCAGCAGCCCGACCATATAATCAATGAAAAAGAAATGTATAACAACAAATAGGTAGCTACCATTGTAATAGGGTTACTAGGTTTACAATTCTAGGCAGCACCAGCACAACGACCATGGAGGATTAGCTCTGCTGTATTGCGCAAGAAACCATCCATATCCATGACGCTACCGTCCACATCGCGGCAATCCACCAAGAACATGAGAGTACTCAATAGATGTTCCAGGCATTTTTGATGTTTTTCATGATTGGAAACAACTCGATGTATTTCTCCCAAGTTATTGGCAATGACCATGGTGAATCGTAACGACTCGGCTTGCATATCTTGTTCCTCCACTTGCCATCGATAGGCCAGTTCGTAAAGTCTTAGTACTCGTTGCAGTTTGGATCGATCAATCTCTTCACTTTCAAGCGCATCCAAATGATGGGCCAGAGCCAGATTAAAGGTAAGAATCAATGGAAGAACGACACCCATGGAATGGCCTTCTTCCATAGTTTGTGGTGCCACTCGAATGGGTTGTCGGTACACATAACCTCCATCCGCTGCAGGGTCGGCCTTGCAATGATCCGCGTCATGGTTGTAGTATTGGGATAATGATGATGACGTAGATTGGCAAGGAGATGCTGAAGATGATGACGATGTTCTTTGTTGTTGACTATGAGTCATGCAGTAATCCAAGCTACAAAAGTGGCAGGGACAAGTTTGGTTTCCTCGATCCAACTGTGAAGTTGTTGTTGTTGATGATGATGATGATGTTTGGTTGTCTGGGAAATCCAAGCGAGGATCTTCAGTAAGTTTCAAAGCCTTGACAAGACTTCCAACCGCTTCATCATATTTTCCCATTTCAATGCAATGGGCCGCTCGATTGTTGAGCTTTTGAGCAAGGAGCTGTGGAGGATAGATTTCTTGGTCCACGTTGCGAGACATTCTCGATTGTTGTTGTTGTTGGTGCTGCTGGAGGAGGTTTTGAGTTGATGGTTTTGTCAGTCAAACGAGGCAGTACCGAACGTCAAACGAGGCAGGTCCTTCTTCTTTTTCTGGTAAAATGATTTTGTGGGATCGCTTCGGTTCTGGAACTGTTCTCTCCCCGAGGAACGCAGTGCGCGAGCCTTCTTCGTTGGCGGCATTGTCGTTGTTGTCCATACGGAACCCGTTTTTTTCACGGGATTGTCCACGGAAAATCGGGCGTCCGCAAAAAAAATCGGTACTGCAAGAGGTATCCCTATAAACCACTAAGGTGCATCACTCGAAGTTGCTGGAACTGCAACATAGAATTAAGCCTCAAAACCACTTTCATACGACTTGGGAACTTCAATACCAGATATGCCGACAAGCCATGAAAATTCACCGTTAATTCAATCGTTTCAGATGTAGACGCTCGTGATCCCGTAAAGCAGACTCTGATTTATCAGCCGTGGATTCTGGTGTTCTTTCATGGATAAATGTAAAGGTGGTAATAAGTCGGGAGAGGACAAATTAGGTGCACCAATGGCTTCTTCCGTACCACTTCCGTGGTAACTAAACATGCCGAAAGTTCGGGGAATGATGTCCGCTCTTTTACAGTTAACAATTCGTAACGGTCGATGGATAATTCTCATTTCTCCGTCGGTTCGAGTTTCGCACCAATTGCGATTACGGGTTCGACTATCGGGTTTTGTACCGTATACTAATAACTGTTCACAACTTGAAACGCACCATTCTCCAACTGTCGCGTCGGCCACCTTCGACCCCCTTTTTTCGCAGTTTCGCCAGAGTCGCTTGACGTGACGAGAAGAAACGTTGGATTGAGTAGTACTAACGGTAGTATATAAGTGTCGTAGAATCATCTGGTTCTAGCGACGAAACGGTGACTTTTACTACCTTTATATTAGGACGACTTGTACCATAAATGGAAACATTTTCCCAGTTGGATGAAGGGTTTGGTTGACTACTAGTACGATGGTATTCTTCTTGTGTCATTTGGCTGCACTGCTCTACTACCGGTACTAGTAAAAGATTGTGATACAAGTAGGTCAAGTGAATACTGAGCTCCTTGTACTCTGTGTGATACCATGTTGGAGACAACAAGAACAAAAAGCAAGACGAATACTGCGCCTTGTCATCATTGATAATGGATCGTCAATCATCAGCCATCATCCCTCGGTTGTTATATTAGTTCCTCGCATTCTCTCATCATCTCATGATAAAGTCTACCGGTAGCACCGTGTGCCATTCCACCGTAGGTAGACGTAGCATGTTACTTCCAACAACTTTTGCATCTACCTGGGGTAGGTACCACGGTACCAGCCCCCTGGTATGTCACAAAGTCGTCTGGTCGGCCGTCGGCACGAAATTGAGAGTGGCTTGACGGTATCTTCGGGTCCTACCAAAACGGGATAACAACAACCGAAGCCAAATTTGGTTATGCATTTATTGTGTACAAGGACAGCACACTCCACCAGGAACAGATTGGATTCCCTTCACTCACAGTTAGTTTGAAACATGACAAAAGAAGAAGAAGGAACAAAACCTGAATCGGTACTACCGACTGAAGATGCGGAGACCACAGGTGAAGTGGAGGATCAAGATAACGCCGAAACCGAGACTGCTGTTCCAGAGTCTACCGATGCAACCGAGGAAGATAACACCGCCAGCAACACAAATGAGGATGAGGTACAGACCGTTGGACAAAAGCGTGATGGTAATAGTGACAAGGATGGAGGCGAGGCCGATTCCTCCCCAACCATCAAGAGAGCCAAGATTGCTCACCCTCCGGTCGTCTCGAGCTCATTGGTGGATGTGGACGAGTACACTTTGGATGCTCCACCTACTTCCGAGAATACCGACGATCATCGGATCGACACTCGAAGTCTCATTCTCTTTGGGTTACATCCACTCGTCAAAGAGCCACCCTAGAAAAAATGTGTAGAAAAGTATGGAGAAATCCATTTCCATTGGTGTTCGATCCGCCTTTGCCAGTCGCTATGGCCATGTAGAATTTGCCAGTGTCGAACAAGCCAAGGAAGCCTATCGGGCCCTCAATGGAGCAACACTTTTGCACAAGGCAATTCTAGTGCAACCCACCCAATCGGAAGCAGCACCAACAGCCGCCAATCCTGCATAAAAAAAGGGCGTCCTGTGCTGCATTTGGGGAGGACAAAGGATACCTTGAAAATTCTAGACAAGTACAAAGGCCAGTGATGGAATAATTCAGTCATCATCATCCAATTTCTAATACATGTGAATTTATATAGTATTTACCCCTCCAATCGAGGTCGCTTACCGCTTGTAGCATTTTCGTGTGTTATAGACTTACCATGGCCAGTTATCGTTCGTTTGCTCCTCGCTGTTTTGGCTGTTGTTTGTTTCCACTGCAAAAATTCCACCAAGGGAAACAGAATATTCTCATGAATGGACAAGAAATACCAAAGCGATGTTGGGTCGTGCCCTGGTTCATTCAAATGACCGATAAACTTGGCCAATTTTTCCTTGGTCGGGCTTCGTACTAAATCACCACGGTTGGCCTGATTGAGTTCAATCAGCGAGTTGAATTTCGCTTGAAAGGATTCATCATCCTTTAGGGAACACACACACGTTGAGGAGGAAAAACGTCGTGTGAGAATCTTGCTCTCTTTACAAGGGAGATTACCACCGTTCTGCACACTTACCACCATGACTGTACACCAGAGATCGTAATTTCGTTCGAGCGCTTGCAAGATGGAAGCATATCCTGGCGTGGTAATTCGATCGTTCTGTCGCAAATCTAACGAAGTCAAAAAGGAATTGGTAGTGAGTGCCGTGGCAAGGGTTTGACAGGTGGTATTATCAATATTCATATTCCTCAAGGCCAAATCTTGAAGAGTCGTCGTATTTTGACAAAGATTTAGCAAGCACGTTTGGCTGACGACACCCTTGACCACCTCTCCCGGTGTTTGTGGGCTTTGTTGTTTTTGAGAAATGGCCAAACTTCGCAAGCTGGCCATTTGAATGCATTGCTCGATGGGTCCATCCAAGACACCTCCACTCACGGGAGATGCCGAGGAAGAATAGGACCCCAGATCATTTTCATCCGTGTCTTCATCGGCGGCTTGTGATGGTGGTGAGGAAGATATGCTGGTCGCCGTTTCAACTTCTACCACTAGACTGGTAATGCGAATTTCCTCCAAAGATTCTGCCAGACTTTCAAAGGCATCGGCCAACATTTGGACTTGTGCCTCTGTTTTGAGTTGCAGTCGTTGTAAATCCAAATTAATCAAATTCCTGGCCCTGGGTAGACTATGTAACAAGGCCTCGGCATGGACACTTCCATTATCCTTGCGAGGAACATAACCATCGCTGATGATCAATGTCCTAAGACTTTCCAAACCACAAATCAATTCAAACAATTCCCGTTGATGATCCGGTGGAACCATACTGAGAAACTCATGGCCTACCTCGACGCGCTGGATACTCCAATTGTGGGGCAAGACTGCCATTAGATTTTGTAAAAAGAAATCAAAAGTTTGGCGATCTCGAAGGTTTTCGTTAATAAACAAATACAATGCATCGAGCTTGTTTTCTTCAATTCGTTCCAATAGCGAGTCCATGTTGTTGTTGTTGGTGTGTGTGAGTAGAGATGTACCGTAGAATGGTGATGATGAGATGTATGTTGGATTTCGCAACAAGGAAAGAGACACGATGTTGCCACTGTGAGTTTTTTATGTTGTCAAACTCGCTCTCTCCCTCTCAACTCTTACAGTTCAGAGAGGAGAGCTGGTACGTGGTAAGCCTTGTTGCCAAGTACTTGTACCAGGAACTCCCTTGAATAGATATTGTCACGGCACCAAGTCGAAACGGTTCTACTGTTCGAATGCGGATATGGAACGCGGACAGGAGACAAAGAACTTTACTACAAATATGTTCTTTGCGTCAAGAACGACCGTCTTTGATTATAGTGTTTCATTGCAGCACTTAACCGACGCATGTTTGTCGTCCTGACTCAGATGGACGGACACGCATTCCGGGGCGAAACGAAAAGGATCAATGGGTTTTTCCAGTGCTTGCCAGTGACGTTACGCAGGGTAAGCCTATCACAAGGTATGGGACAGGAAATTAGGGTTCGAAATCTCGGAAAGTATGACGCATCGCTCGCTGGTATTGGATTGCTTTTCGGACATGGTGACGCATTGTGGAAAGCCGCTTGGGAATTCCAATGCCGATTGCGACATGGCTCGGATTCGAAAACGACTATGGGTCCTTCGATTCTGGAGCAGCTGGGAACGCACGTCAAAGTGACGCTCTGCAGCTGAATATCGGCCAATGCGACCACTCCTACTCAGCCGGCCGTGATATGCCGACACGTTCTTTATCATCATTGTTCGGGACCCAGTGTCAAACTCTCTGACGATTTCTGTGATGGTATTACGTCAGCTCTAAATATATATTCCTAGATTCGCTTGCGTCTCGACGATGGTTTGGTCCATAGTACTTGTCGTGTAATGTATTCCATCGAACGCTTTTTTCTCCCCTACACTGATGAGATGAATGAATTGTGATGGAGGGAGATCGAAAACTTCACGTTACAATTAGGTAGTTCTGGAAAGAAAACGAATTTGGTATCATTCGTTTTCCTCTGTATTTGTCCCACCATGACGAATCATCATCATCATCATCCTCTCAACTCCAGTTGTGATGACAGTAGTGGATGTTCGATATTTGATCATGTGGATGAAACTCCACATGGTTGCATGCAACAACGGAACGACGCATCGAGTCCTCCTCTTCCTCCCCCACCAAGGAAAATTGTTTCCCCACTAGCAACATCGATGTCGTTGTTGGTCGAGAAGAAACACGAGTTCTCTACATTTTCCAAGAATGTCAAGAATAGAGCCATGTCGCCATCATCAGAAGATGACGAGAGCATGGATATGGAGATTGTGGAGCTTGCTCAGCACCACCATTCTTCTCGCATGCCAATGCTACCATTGGATGCGTTTGATGACGTTATGGACGATCAGGATCATGGTGTATTTCGTCATGAGAAGCCAGAGTCGTCTCTTCCAACGACCACCATTTACCTTCAACCAAGAGTTGCAATACATGGTTGCCGGATTCCTCCAATCGCAGCTCCTCCAGAACGCAACTACTACTACGACGACGACCACATGATAATACTATCAGCAAGAGCAGCAGGAAGAGTTCCGACTTTTAAAGACTTGGGACTGTTGCCCATGTTTTTTTCTCCTGACGACGAGGAGGACAAAGAATTCTCCAAAAACGAAACTACCAATGACACCACTCTTTCCTCACAATAGCTTGCTTGCTTGTCCTACATAACTGACAAGCAAGAATTTTCTTTGTTTCGTGCTTCTTGCCAACAAGATGCATGCATCAACCAGAAACAGGAATCTAGAAAATCTGATTTAACATCAGCATCCAGGCATGCATGCATGTGTTGTTGGTCGACCACCTTTTTGAATGTTGCATTACATATCCAACCCATAAATGAGGAGAGAAACCATTTGTTTTCTCACCATTATTCTTTATATGATCATGCTCGAGCAGGAAACTACTCGTGTACTCCTGTTTGTCAGCATTGTTGTTGACGTGATCGAAACAACCACAAAAAACAACAAGCCTACCCGCCTGTTGCCGCCTTCCTCCTCTCACTGCACAAAGTAAAACCGGCTTGCAATGGTTATCGTCAAAAAACTGCAAGCATGCATGTGGAATTCCTCAGGAGAGGCTGCAACCATGATGACTGCTGGCTTGGCCTTCGTCGCTCTTGGAGTGAATTCAGCCATGCATGGACAGTAGTTGTTGTTGATTAGCAATCTTGTTTTACAATCAGTAGTATGTAGTGGTAGAATACATTTGGGATTCAGCTGATGCATCATTGTCACAATGATTGAAATAATCGGATCATGATGGTGATGATCAACAAGCAAGCAAGAATGATCTTGTAATGGTTGTTTTTGTTCTTGATTGTCGTCCACTCACTGCGGCACCCGAATCTCAACAATATGCATCAATGTACCTAATACTGGTGTCTCATCGCAGCACAATGCATATACCACCTACCTTTTGCTTGCTTACTTGGTCTACCTACCACCGCTAATTGGTGATTGGTGTCGGCCGGAACAATCAAGAAAAAGTCCGCCCCGGGCAATGTCAATGAGTGGTACACCTTTCTTCTCGTCGAATCTCTCTTGGCAAAGGAGATGATCGTGGCTGGCATATGAAAGAATAAGGATGACATGCCAATTGAAAGTATAACAGAACATTCTGTGAAAGGCACGATCCGTTGACAATGCATCCCCTCCAACTCCAAAGATCAGAGGTACTGACCATGAACGGTGGCATTTCAGATACACGGATCCTATCTGAAAATCAAGCAAATGTCGCGTGGCTTGGTCGTTGCAAGTATTTGAATAAACGTTGCCGAGGCCAAATCTAGAGTCCTTGACATGCGTATTCAACAGTCACATCATTCGTACCATTCCCCGACTCCCATGTGTGAGACGCGAACAATGACAACGTTTCACGATGCGTTGTGCGATTACTTTGCTTCCATCGCGCGTGCTGCGAACACCCACCTATGGATCGAATCACTAGATTTGCACCATCATGCCCCGTGTCCACTTTTTTTCGTGCCAAGCAAAAAAATGGACGATTGCCAACTTTTCCTAGAAGCTCACAAAATTAAGAGTCTCATCTCATTACAATAGTTTGCCTCTTTCGAAAATCAACGATGAAAGCTTCTGTTCTAACTACCCTTCTTGTGCTTTTGGTTGCGCTTCTGAGTGTCTCTGTACTTGCCAAGGATCCAGCCGACGAGAAGCAATCAAAAGCCCTTAGATATCGTACTGGTCATGGGAGGAGAGGACGTGGAACTGGGCATCGTCGGTTGAGCAAGGGAGCACCGTCTAGTGGAACCGGGAAGGGCAAAGGAGGTAGCAAGGGAAAAGGTTATGACGACGACGACGACGATGACGATCATGACGATGACAGTGGAAAAGGTGGAAAAGGAAAAGGTTATGACGACGACGATGACAGTGGAAAAGGCGGAAAAGGAAAAGGTGAAGACAGCGGCAAGGGCAAAGGTGGCAAGGGAAAAGGTTATGACGACGACGACGATGACAGTGGAAAAGGTGGAAAAGGAAAAGGTGACGACAGCGGCAAGGGCAAAGGTTCCGATGATGACAGTGGCAAGGGAAGTGGAAAAGGTGGAAAAGGAAAAGGCTACCACGACAGCGACAGTGGCAAAGGAAGTGGAAAAGGCTACCATGACAGTGACAGTGGCAAAGGAAGTGGAAAAGGAAAAGGCTACGATAGCGACAGTGGCAAAGGAAGTGGAAAAGGAAAAGGCTACCATGATAGCGACAGTGGCAAAGGAAAAGGCTATGATGATGACGACAGGGGTAAGGGAAAAGGAAAAGGCGACGACGATAGCGGCAAAGGAGGAAAGGGCTACAGTGTAAGTAAACGCACCACAATTGGATCTTTTCGCTCCGAAAGTGGTTCTGACGAGTTTCTATTGATTTTTTTGTTCCCACGACCACCTATAATAGCGTCGAGCCCTTCAAGATTTCGTTAGTTAAATGATTCATTGTCGTTATCCTCGTTAGAGGCAATACGACGACAGCTCCCATTGCGACGTGGTTCTTGTGTTTCATGATTGACCAGAGAAAAAAGAATGCGCTCTGTGCCTCGAGTGCATATTGGTAGTAAAGTACAAGTAGACTGTTATATTTCTTCTCGTGCTTTGATTGCTGTGAGTGCGTACTTTTGGCATGACTGCTGGGTTCTTGTTGCGTCTACAGGCAGTTGGTAGTGATCCATAGCTGGGGAAAAGTCGCTTGAAGGGAAAGTGGTGTGTTTTTAGCAGGGCGGTGATGCAATGATGGGGAAGTACAACAAAACAGTCTTGCCTGGTGCTGCCGACAGTCACACCATCACCGCTCATCCCAGCCACCAGCCACATCATCGCTCCCGCACTGCAGCTTTTTTCCTGCTTTTGCAACAAAAGTTACATGTAGGAACCACTCCCACTGATTCTTCACAGAAAAAGGGGAGATCCATGGTGCGCGAATGACAAAAGAACACCAATAATATATAATGATCAACAAAGACATGAAGCGAGCGAACGTCGAGCGAGTCGAGAAAGCAGGAAGGCAGAGACGACAGGGTGGTAGGCTAATTGAAAGTAATATGATTGCTTGTAGCCTTTCTGTATCTCAAAGACCGTTGACGTGTCATGTTGGTATCGACATACGACATAGAGGAGAGGCAAGGACTCCGCCACAGCTACTTGCACCATGGATTTGTACCAGGTACCAGGTACCAGCTACCGGGTACCGGTACCTGGTCACACGGACCAGGTAGAACCTTTAGGGCGGCCGGGATGAACTTATTTAAGCCTATTCACATGCAACTATTACCGTTATATTTTAATGGAATTCGTATCGCCAGTGGATGTCATGGTCAGTTCGTCGCTAATAAATGTCCTCCAGGAAGTCAGTTCTTGACTCGGGTCATTCCTCGGCTTCATATTAAAGAGTCTATATAGGTGAGCCGACGGCTCTAGACCCCAAACCAATACAGAGAACGTTCCAAATTCCACAATACCGTAGTAACGGTATGCGACTACCGTACTGTATAATTCCTCCGGGCGATGCCAATCCAGCGGGGGTTTCAAAAATATGTTGCTTCTCTAACAAATTCGCTCACAATTTTGAGAATCGGCATCAATTTCTCTCGACGTCCTCGCTCACTACGAAACGACACAATGAACAAGGCATCTGCATTGTCATTTTTCTTCCTCCTCGTGACTTTGGTTGGCATTGCTGTTGCTCAAGAACAGGTTGCTAGTGGTGGTCTTCGTCATCATCGCGGAACGAATGAAGAGTTGAAGCGACGCTTGGATAGCAAGGGCGGCTCTGCG
>SWEM01000323.1:0-34812 GCA_019593585.1 Nitzschia palea | reverse complement strand
TCGAAAAAAGAAGAAAACCAATCCGAAATCACCCAAGGACAAGGAACCCAAGAAATCAGGCGGACAAGACGCGAAAAAAAGACGGACCGAAGAATTTACTAGAAGAACATAGACGAAGAGCCTACTCCTAGCCAAAAAAGGTCAAAGCAAGAAAAAAGAAGAAAAGCTTCTGAAGGCCATGAACCCCAAGAGAGCAGCAGCATTGCCAAGGAAGGATCTAAAAACAGCGACAGTGTTTCTGTGCCCCCGGAGGAGGAAATGGCAACACCCCTTCCTGAGGACACAATGTTAAGATGGGTGACCCCTCGTGGCTGGACAAGTACTGGAAAAAGATTGATGATATTGTGGTTGCCATTAGTGGCGACAAGTGTCCTGGAAGCATTTCTGTTATGATTGCCAGCGGAGAGTTTGAATCACCCGAGTCCGTACTTCGGCTGTCCGATGCTGCCATCTATGATTCATTCCTTGGTCGACCCATCTTTCTTCTCCACGACGCAGTAGTAGTAGTTGTATTTGTTATAAAGTACTTAGTCTTAGGGAAGCAGGCTTTCAGTGATTTTAGAGTCAACTGTACCTTACTCTACGGCAAATGTGAGGCATCCAAAGTCATTCCCCATTTTGACAAGGGGGAATCCCCTTCTTCCGGCCGAATCTAACGGATGTGACCAAGAGGACAAGATCGAATGTTTCCCTTTTTGTCGGAGGCCGTGCAATTTTGGCAATGGCCATGCACACAATGTTGTGAGCCCACCTTATCAACAATAACGGCAGTACGTTGAAGAAAGGATTGGCTCTGACAGTTGGCATTAAAGGATACCGGGATCATAGATATAGACAATGATGACTATGAAGCGAACAACAGCAATCTGCTTGTGGCTAGGATTGTTCCTTTCTCGAGTCGTGCAATCGGAGATTATTTCCTTGTCTCTCAATATCAATGCTGATTCGACCGAAGTCCACTATGTTAGAGGTGAGTTATCCGCTTGACTTTGCTTGGATTGACTCGGGAATGCTCGGGCCACTTGAGTTCTTGCCAATGTCTTGGTTGTGCTGACCAGTGGTCTTTTGTATTTGCTTTGTCCCGCGATTTGTATCCTTCAGGCTGGTTGGACGCTCCTGCTCATATCGATTTAACCGAAACAAAATTCATGTCGGCGCATGTTCCAGGCTTTGATGATGATGATGATGCGACCAACAGTGAAAGTCCTACTAACCATCCAGAGACTTCCACTCCCAAACCAACAACCCTTCCCCCGCTAAGTCTCCTACAAAACCTACACGATCGCCCAGTGTATCGAAACCCTCCAGTGCTCCGGTAGTGACTCCGATCCCCGTACCAACAACAACTTCTTCCCCCGCTGCTTCTCCAGTAAAACCTTCACGATCGCCTTCGCCCCAAGCATCGAAACCGTCCAGTACTCCAGTGGGGACTCCCGCTCCATCGTCTTTGGATGCAGCAACTTCAGTAGTACCTGCTCCCACTGCTTCTCCCGTTGCAAGAACGAGAGCGACCAATGTACCGGCCCATGGCAAATTTCACTCTCGCGCTCCCTCATCTCCACATGCGACACCAACACCCCCTCCAACTGGCAACAGGAGAACTAGATACTTGAATGAAACAAACGGAGGTGGAACGCGAGTAAAGCAGTTTCTAGATATCGTTCTGTTTCTAATCCCTGAGAAATGCAAAACCAATGCGTGGGGAGGTTGCGACTGGTCAGCTCTTGGTATTGGTATGCGGGATGACCGAGTGTCGGGAGGTGTCAACTATTGTTGCTCAGAAGATGCCGTTTCCGCCGGTTCTTGTTCCAGCAATCAAATGGGGCGATTGATTATCAATCCAGACCTCTTCCAAGGTGATCTGAGATCGATTGAGGTTCCAGCAAATGCCGATAAAGAGTTTGGACTCGATGATTCCATTTTTGAGATTACCGTCACTGGAGAGTATGTCTTGTTGCTTGCCAACTGTGATGATTACGGCATTGACATCTTTAGTGTGGGCTCCATGGAATGGAAATCTGTCAAAGGCTATCTTCCTGGCGAGATGTTCGGTCTCATGTTCTTCTATGTCGCTATGACGATTATATACCTCATTCTGGTTCTATGGTACTATTGTGGCATGCGGTTGTATCAAGACGCTGCCATTCCCATTCAGAAATTCATCTTGGCTACCATTGTGCTGGGCCTTGTCGAGTTTTTCTTTCGGGCTCTTGACCTTGGAACGTGGAATCTTGACGGAACACGTTCCGCAACAATCATTTGGACAGGTACGCTGAATGACAGCCTGTGATCTTCTTGTTTCTGCACTGGGAGCGCTTCGACTCCTCACTCCTAATTTTCTTTTGCCTACCAACAGCCGTGGTCATTGGTGTATTGAAACGAGGCCTTTCAAGATGTCTATTTGTCATGGTCTCGATGGGATGGGGTGTTGTCCGAGATACCTTGGGGCTGGCCTATATCAAAATCATCATTCTCGGGGCTGTATACTGCGGCTTGACAATGGCACGCGACTTTTTATTGGTTTTGGCGGTAGACAAAGTGGAGTCTTGGTCGTCTAGTGCGGAACAAGAATTGTTGGATTTGCTACTAATTATTACTTTGGCCTTGGCGGCAGTCAACATGATTTTCTTTTTCTGGATTCTTAACTCGCTGGCGGCCACGACAGAGTATCTCAAAAGCATGAACCAGACCACCAAGCTCAAGCGCCATCTTCGACTGCGGTGCATTATCATGACTTCCTTTGCCGTTGCTCTCGCTTGGCTCATCTTTTCGATTGTGGATGGCATCGTTAATATTCTCAACTCCAACCAATACTGGGTGCTCGAGGGAATTACCTATCTGAACGCTACGTTCGTCATCGTAAGTGTGGCAATATTGTGGAGGCCGAATTCCAATGCCAAGGATTATGCCATGCAACTGGAACTCCCGGCCATGGGCGAAGATGGAGAGCACGAGCTGGAACTTTCGTGCGTTGTACCATCCGCAGGAGAATTTGACGACAGTGATGATTCGGACCCACCGTCGAGCTTGGGGGTGGACCGTGCAGTTCATGCGTAGTTATCCTTGTCTCCTCTCTCGATCTATCTCTGGTTGGTCGGTTGGTCGGTTGGTGAGATGAATAATAATGATCTCATTTTAAACGTCCTCAAACTGATCAAGCTTTAGATCTGATCAGTGCGTCCAAAAGTATTTCACCGACAATATATATGCGGCCTTTGTCCCCGTAACCGGTCAACCTACCAAGAAAATGTGCAGATAAAATTACCATCATTAATTTTTATAGATGGCTAGAACAACACACCATTGATGATTGTTCTTCCATGAAATGTCTTGCCTCAGGAACAACAGGCAGGGAAGTAAAATGCCGCGGTACTGCAGGTGAGCGATGGTAGTAGGTAATCAACGGAAGTTACCAAGAACTTGCCCAATGTGCACCATTTTTAGTTTGCCCTGCAAGTAGATGTCGGGATTTGATGTCATAATATCGTGTGGCTGTACTAGATATAAGATATAAACATGGCCTATAAACATTGAGGTTATGTAACTTTCACCGCATAGCACCAAAACAGAATAATCATACAAACGGATTGTACACTTCGCATGGCGAACCTTATGCGAACGCTCGGATCCGTTATTCACAAGACGTCGTTGAATCCCGTTTCGTGCAGATGGCATTCGATTTTGCGAACCCTTCTCGTTTACGAATTGGAAAACAAATCTCACATCAACGTGATGCCTGTAGGGATTTCGCACAACAACCATTGATATGCAAGGCGCCAAAAGCATTCTTTACTCTCCCAATCCAGTAAATATTCGTGCAGCATCACGAGTTGTGTTCTCAAGTAGTCATTTGGCATTGTTGCAACAAGTCGTCGAATGTAAAATGCCACTGATTATAAGGTCGACATCTCCCGATTCCCTTGGTGGATTCTTTTCTCGCGCTCAAGAGAAACCTGGAGTGAATCTCCAGGTATCATCGCGTGGAGCGCATGAAACTATTTTGGATGAAGGTGCTACCAGTGCAGATGTGCAAGCTGCTTCGTCGCGGAGTCGTCAGTCTCCCTCCATTAAACTTCCCACTTCGCCTGTGTTGCTGTTGGAAGGGGATCAATACTGCATAAGTCGTGATGGAATCGCTAGGACTCTGTATCGGTTGGAAACGATTGATGGGATGTCCTCGAATGGAGGCTTCTCAGTAGAGGAACACTACGATATTAGCAATGCCAAGAAAAAATACTTGCTGCGGCAAAATTCAGCCTGCTGGGATTCGACCTATACAAACTTGGAGAGTTCCCGTAATCCTGATACCGTTAGACTGGGACGCTCGATGAGAGAAGTGGATTTACAAGAGATTCCTGCAGGTGTATTCGACAGCGCCGGGACTGGGTCGACCACATGGGAGAGTTCCATTGTCATGTCCATGTATTTCGCTTTGCATCCGGGGCTTCTGCAGGGAAATGTCGTCGAACTTGGTAGTGGGGTTGGACTAGGGGGCATTCTGTGTTCAATGGTCCCCTGCATCTCTAGTAACGGTTTTGGATTGAGCAGCTCATTCAGATCATTGACTCTAACGGATTTCAACCCGCTAGTCTTGGACCAATGTCAAAAGAATGTGGAAGCCAGCACCATTGGTCCAACTCCAATATCTCTGGCTAAACTGGATTGGTACGATTTCCTTGGGAGCAACTTCGAAAGACCTTCGCTCAAACAAAAATTTGACACAATAATTGCTTGTGACTGCGCATATCGTCATCGAGATGTTGCCGCACTCGCTTCCACGATGAGATCGCTCCTTCGCGATGAACAAAGTCGGATACATATATTTGGTCCCAGCAATCGTAGTGGCTTGGAAGAGTTGCTCACTTTGCTACGTGCGCAGCACCAGCTCTCGGTGACAGTTGAACTACTGAAAATGGACCGATATCGTCTCAGACCTATGCCCGATGACGACATCTCTTCTGCCGGTGGGCGTTTTGCCGACATTGACACGGAATGGCCGTACGCAACATCGTCGGTCTCTAGTTTCCTACATATTGTTTGTTCATTAGCACCAATGGACCAACATTCGAATGGCAAACTGTCAGACATTGATTAGAAGAGGGAACCATATTTTAGCCACAACCTTCAATTACACTAGGAGCCTTTTTTAAGCAAGTCAACTGCCACCTCGATAGACCTGCGTAGTTCTTGTACTTCTTGTCGCAGCTCCTGGATCTGTAGATTTAAGCGACGCCCCTCATCCATCGAAATGCCAGGTGCTCCTAATAGAGCCGAAAAGAAATTCCATATCACTGGATATGATAATGTAGCAGCTGCAAACAGTAAAAAGTTGGGATTGATGGGAATCAGGGTCAACCCGCGGCGGAATCGCCCGAAGAAACCTTCGCGCTTTGGCCTATGGAGTATCTCTTCGGCGACTTCCGAGGCGGATTCAATGAAAGAAACCTCGTCGACTTCTGGTTGTGAACCGCACATTCTTCGAATGGCATCGAACAATCGGACATGTACATTCTTGGTTTCCGCTATCGTTCCTGTTTTAATCTGACTTTTCAACATGGTATTCTTTTTGAAATCAACCTCGAGGCCAACTTTGACGTCTAAATGGTTGTCATCATGTCGGCGTGCCACCCACCGCATTTCTACTACGAATGTATCGGAATACGGGATGCCATCCAGTGTCGCCGAGATTGCAACAACGCACCTATCATTTCCCTCGACTCTACAGTAATGCATCTGCTTCACGTGAGCAATCGGGGGCCCTATGTATAAGTGTGAAGTGCGCTTGAACTTGAAGGTTGTGAGACGTCTTTGAGTGTAGCGCTCTTTGCACCATGGGCCGATAAAACCATCACTTCCCGGTTCGGCGAATTCCCAATCTTCAACTTTAATATCAAAACATTCCTCTGTTTCTAGCCAAGGCCCATAGAATGGCTTTTCCGACGTGCGATTACCTTCCGACCAGGCCTTTTCGTATACTTCTTTGATTGACACATCTTTGAGCGATTTGGAGAGAACAACAGTCATCTTCTTGAGAATGTCGTCTTCAGGAACAGTAGGTACCCTATCGTCCACTTCTAGTTGCGGCTCGCCTCGATTTTTCGACTGCTGCAATATGTCCTGGAGATGCTGTAGGACATTGTCTCTATTCTCGAGGCGACTGAGGACAAATGCGGCATCAGTATCAGCAGTCTTATAAGTAACTAGGATAGCACTGTCGCCGCCTCCCATGAACCCCTTTTCTTTTGCTATGGTAACAATCTTGTCCCACGCGAGAGCAAAACTTTTTCCGTCCAAAGCCAAGAAATACAGCTTGTCTGCCGTTGTAAAAAGGCGCCCAAGCAAAAAAGGGATGAGAAAGCCAGCTTTTTCCTTCGGACGGTAGGAACAGCTAATTACTTGAAAGATCTGTGGGACTGTGTCCTCGGCATCATGCTCATTACCGAACTGCTGAATGAATGCTTTGATGTGGCTCGGAGTGGGCTTGCTAGTATTTGTCATGGATACCTTTGTGGTCGAGTCTTTGCGCACAACCAGAGAATTCCTTACAACAACCTTTGTCGCAGACCCTCCGTCTTCGATACATTTGTTATCTTCGATTGCCGTACCAGGGACAGTTGAATCAGTTCTTGTAATTATTTCGGACGTCGGAATTCCTTGGGACAGACTCTTCCTCGAGGCGACTGATCCATTGGTATCGATAGAGGAGTCCGTGGGTCTCAAGTCACGTTCGTCGTCACTTGAATCACTCGCGGTATTGTCACCATTGGCGATAATGTTGGTGATAAAAGCTGGTGGAGGCACTTCAATATCCCGGAGACACAAGAGATTGTCGACCAGTTCCGAGTTGGACAAGACAACGCTGAGCTGATAACTCCCGGTATTTCCCTTGTTTTGATCCTCCTCTTCATTGAAAACTGCAATTTTCCTGTTCGCTTCTATTCTGTCCGTTGCAGATTGAACCCATTCGGCCACGTCCTGCATTAGCAATCCGTGAGTAAGTTTGCCTCCGTCAAGTGGAGTTGACAGTGCGTTGGTCCTTGCTTGGTTGAGTTGTTCTATTCCCGTATAAATGGTGTCCAGGATTGTTGCTAAATTTTCTTTCATTTTCTTGTTGGTAGCCTCCAATTTCATGATTCTAGCTTCCGTAACTCGTTTGTATTCAGCAATGGCTTGGGATTTTGTCGCAGTTGCCTCATCAAGAGTTTGTTGTTCCTTGGCTGCAACTTGCTCTGCTTCGTTGAGGTTGCTTTTTGCAATTGCCAACCTTGCATTTTCCTGAAATTTTTTCATGGCCTCACCTCCCGCAAAGAGTGCCTTGCTCATTCGTCCCTTTTGAGGTGTCGATGATCCACCCACGTCATCTGTACCTGTACTATCCGCAGACTGTAAGCGTTCACGTGCCTTTTCTTGTTGTGCTCTCACTTGCCGATAGCGAGCAGCTGCTTTTGACTCGACCCGGGCAACTTCACAGAGTGTTTTCCAGTTGCTGTCGTCGAAATCTTTTTCAGCCTTTAGATCTTTCTGAGCGCTCTCCAGAGGGCGTTCCAGTTTTTCAAGGGAAAGGTCGGCGAGTGTCGATGCAAGATTTTTGGCAGCCATAGATTGAGCTTCGTGAATTTGCACCAAACCCTTGAACATTTCAGCAGCGACAGGACCTATTGTGTTGAAAGCCATTGCTCCGAGTGGTTCTTGTTGAGGGTTTGATGGGGTTGAATCAGTCTTCAATCCACCTTCCAAAAGGAGAAGGGCACCTCCCAAGCCTTCCAAGAATTCTACCACAGTCTGCAACGCCTTGATTAGTGCAGCGGCCGTCGAAACCTGCTTCTTGACGTCGTCTCGAAGGTGACCAGCAGCGAGGGGAAGACCTAAGGTTTCGGCATCAGTCCGGCCCATGCCTTCTTCATACGAAATAGTTTGTCGAATGAAAATGTTTGCCAACAAGTCTTTTCCCTTTTTGAGATCAATGGAATTCGTTTCCACAGTTCCTCCCTTCGAGTCAAACGATTCCTGAGCGACGGGAAGCCGTTGCAATTTTGTTTCATCAACCTCACAGATGGATTTGACCACAGATTCCAAAAAGAAACGAATCCTATCATTTTCAACGCCTTGCATGGAATCCAATGCAGCACTTTCCATCTCGTTCGCATAAGTCACCGCTTCGTTTTCGACAGCCACGAGCTCCTCATATCGGACTCGTGCTACTTCCACATCCTTTAGCTTGGTTATGAGCAGGTCCGTTTGTTTCGGAACCCGTTTTCCATATTGTCGAATCGGCTTCTCCCAATCGGGAACATCTGGTTGTAAGGTAATTATTGTATCACCGTCATCTGGCGCGGTCAGCATCGCTGCATCTCTCGCCTTTTGCCACTGACGAAATGACTTTTCTAGCAAACGTATCGCTCTTAAGTATTTGGATCTGGCCGCCAAAGCACGATTGCGCGTTTCCATACATTGATTTCTCGCAGCAATGTACCGTCGTCCATGAGTTTCGAGGACGTTTCGATTGTCGGACAAAATCATGGTCAATCGCGCAACGACTTGATTGGAGTAATACTTGGAGAGACCCTGGGCAAGACTTCCCGTGGTGCGGACTGCACCATAGCACGATTGTGTCTTGTCTCCTTCACTACTACTGTCTGTCTCACTGTCAAAAGTATTGGGAATTTTCAAGTTTTCGGGATTGATCAATGGGGAGGCCTTGAGAAGGGTCTTGCCGAATCGGTCATAGGTAGTTGCAATTTCGTTCAAGTAGGCTGCTGCTTGACGCCCAAACTTGTCCACTGCTTTCGCTCTGTCAGTAGCTAGCTGGAGTCCTATAGAGAAAACGATCGCACAATCACAGAAATGAGTTGCGAGGTGAGTCAGTCTATCCGTTTCCATGTGTTGGGTGCGTCAAAGTCCAGGCCACTCTGGAAAAACACGACATACCGAGTCCATGTAGGTTACCCCCGTCGAAATCCAATGACGGTGAAAAGCTGGTTAGATCAGTAGGACTGCCCAAGATCTTGGACCAACTGCCATCAGCTCGTTCTGTAGCGGCGTCATGAGTCTGGCTCGATGGAAGATCGATCGACGTAGTGGCGGTGGCATTGATGCTCCCTGTGGCTGGTGGCGTGGATTCGTCGGTCATGATGAGTAATGCGCCACACTCAAGAACGGTGACGACCAAAGGATGAGAGACGATCTACAATTTCTTTTAATCAAAGGCCCAGAGGATCAATAGTACTTGGTAGTGAGCCAAAGCAAACTAACTGTAAGATCAGAGAAGTACAGATGTCACGTATGGGGTTTTGGGAATGACAAGACACGTTTCGCTCGAATCACGATGAAGAATCTTCTGGTACTAGGGTATGAAGAGGCAAGAGGTAATGTATCAGATACATACATCGGCACATACCTACGACTCCACTATGACTGGCAACGCAACTGCCATCATTTCAATTGTCAACAAAACACTCATAAAACCTTTCACTACTCCTCCCTTTTTTCGAATGCTGCGAGCACGAGCGAAACAAAAGAGTGAGACTCCTATTGTCAGACTTCTTCATGATGAAGAGGAATGTTTCTCGGTCCCATTGCATCATCGCATCGAGCAGAAGAGGAGTAATAGTTCCAGTTTTCGTTTCAAGAAAATTTCAGGAGGATGGTCATCATCGTCATCAGCAATGTTCCCGTACATGATTGGATGTCTCTGTTTTGCAGTGAGCATGGAAATTGGTTACATTATTTCCTTGGGAGCCTTTTCCAGTGGTGAATTTTGGAATTTTCTATTGGGCATGACAACGTCATTGTCGACCACAACTTCCAATCGTGGTTACAATTATCGGATACCTGGATCAATATCCACGATTGACGATTACTATTCCCGACCCCATATTAAAGATCCTGTGCCACTGATCATTGGGGGATCCGATGGTTCTGGGACACGAGCCTTTGCACAAATATTGGAGAAGCTAGGTGTTCCTCTCCTCGTGGAAGACCGAGGTACCATGGATGTTCATGCCAAGCAAATTTATCAAGGAGCCGGGTGGCCGGCCGTTGTCACACTAGTACTCAATGTCACTCGATCCGCCTCGTACCAGGCCCAAGATCTACCCCAACCACTATTAGAGTCTGCCTCGAAAGAAATTGAAAAGTTTTTGATGGGAGTCAAATTTGCTTCCATGGCCTTGGTCGGAGCCGGAGGAACGGACAAGACGTGGGCCACGAGTGTGGCTTGGGCATTCAAGGCACCCGTCTCGGTCCTTTTGCTTCCCTTGTTTCGGGAAAAACTACCAGCCATGAAAGTCCTTCATATTGTTCGGGATGGACGAGATGTGGCCCTGTCCGAGAATCACTCACCCGTGCAAAAGTTTTACACCTCCTTTTATCCCGACGCCGAGCAACGTCATCAGGCACTATTGGAAGAGGAAGACTTCACCAAGGATGCCCGGACCAATGTCAAGGCCATGCAACTTTGGAATGACTGGAACAAACAAGTTTACGACTATGGCCGACAATACTCGGACGGGAAAACGTTGGATATCCTCGTCATGCGCAGCGAAGATTTGATACAATATCCTCTGGAAAGTGTGGTGTTACTGGCAGATTTTGTGGGGTCCATGATGACAGGGAAGCAACTTTGTTGTCTCAGTCGAATGAGTGCCTTGGACCTTGGTCAGTCGGCATCCAATCCATTCGAAGATCGATTCGAAGCTGGGGATGCAGACAATTTTGGCGGTGGCATGGCTCATGACTTCAATCCAAGTGACTTTAATCAGATTCGGAATCGATTTGCACAATTAATAGCCAAATCAGCACCTCATGTTGTTGACTCAACCCACAATGTTAATCATGACAGAGGTATCGGATCAACCCCAAGGCGACGTCTCAAGGCAGAAAACGCCGACTTGTTCCAAAGTGGAGGAAGAATTGCTTCGCCCAATCAACCGGTCAAGCCTTTGCACCTACAACTTTTAGAAGACGAGGAGGAACAGCACCGGCGCCAACAGCAGGCACTCATTGGTGGGGGCATGGCGGCAAAACCTGGATATGTTCAAGTGGCCCAAATGCAGCAACTAATCCAAGAGCGCCAAGCGAATGCACGGAAAATGCACCAAGCACCGGAAACGGCAGAAAAGGTCAAATCAAGATATGGTAAATGGGTCAAGCTATTGCAGTCCGATCCAAAACTCTCCGACCGTCTGCACCACGAAGGCAGGGAATCCCTGTCCATGTTTGGTTACGAGCCGAAGCGTGAGTTCATGGATATACATCCTCATCCGGAATGGCTCCCAACTTGTGATAGCACCGTAACATGCCCAGAACCATAGCATACGTACGAGAAGAACAGTAACTGGTGTAGATGAAACAACCTCAACTTCTTTATTATATATAGAGAAGTCGTACTTCTCCTTTGCCAAAAATTGAGCATCTTAAAGAGTTAATGTATTCTCCTGATTTCGAACTTGAAAATTCTAGTCCGAGATCAGCCTATCCGCATCTTCAATTTCACCCTTCTCCATTTTAATATCAGCTTCCACCATTTCCTTGACCAAATCATCGAAAGGGGTCTTGGAAACCCATCCAAGCTTTGTTTTCGCCTTGGTGGGGTCTCCAAGGAGCAAGTCAACCTCCGTTGGACGGAAATAACGTGGATCAATCTTGACAAGAACACGAGACTCATCCTTTGCATCCACTCCAAATTCGTCCACGGTTCCGGATGGCCCTGTCCATTTGATTTCAATGCCAGCATACTTGAAAGCCTTTTCCACAAATTCGCGAACAGAGTGCGTTTCTCCAGTCGCAAGAACATAGTCCTCGGCCTCATCAGTCTGAAGCATCATCCACATTCCCTCCACATAGTCGCGGGCATGTCCCCAGTCACGTTTAGCATCCAAGTTTCCTAGATACAAAGTCTGTTGTTTACCTTGGACGATGCGGGCGACGGCGGTGGTAATCTTTCGGGTGACAAAAGTTCGACCACGACGGGGGGACTCGTGGTTGAAGAGAATACCGTTGGTCAAATGCATTCCATAGGCCTCACGATAGTTGACAAGAATCCAGAATGCATATTGCTTGGCCACTAAAGATTGCAAACACTAGTTAGTTTCGACTTCAGCCAATTCGACGAACATCGAGTGAAAAACTCGGGGATACGTACCGGCATAGGGGGATCGAGGGTAGAATGGGGTGGTTTCGGACTGGGGCACTTCTTGAACCTTTCCATAGAGTTCACTAGTGGACGCCTGGTAAAAGCGCACTTCCTTCTCAAGTCCACTGGCCCGAATGGCATCCAACATGCGAAGGACACCGACACCATCACAGTCGGCGGTATACTCAGGCATATCGAAGCTCACCTGTGAAGACGTGGTATAGGTTTACAGTTAGTCAACGACCAAGACTGATTATCACCATCGGTCAATCACGAAGTCGTGATATTCTTACCTTGACGTGACTCATAGCACCAAGGTTATAGATTTCGGTTGGCCTGACCTCAGAAATGATAGAGATAAGATTCGTGGCATCACAAAGGTCACCATAGTGTAGGAACAGCTTCACGCCAGTCTCATGACGGTCTCTGTAAATGTGATCAATGCGTCCTGTGTTGAAAGACGACGAACGGCGAACAATGCCATGGACCTGCAGGCAACACGGTCAGGTGACCAAAGGAAAATTCACCAATGGCACTATTGAGAAACTGCTGCCAAATACTTACTACATATCCTTTTCCCAAAAGCAATTCGGCAAGGTATGATCCATCTTGTCCTGTAATGCCGGTAATCAGTGCGACCTTTCGTGCTTCCGTCATCGTCAAATCTTGTCTTGGAAAATTGTGTTTTTTGATTCTGGTCGTTGATATGAGAAGGAGGTTGCGAAGCAGTCATTGATTACTCAGCACAGTTCAAAGGCCTAGGAGCGGCACGCGTTGAAGCGTTTAAAAAAATTTCGGTTAAATCTCACATAGGAGTGTTGGAGTAGAGCAGCCTGGTCACCAAGACTTATCGTGTTTATTGGCTACACCAAAAGCTACGGCACCTGGTACGTGCAAAGTTGGCTGAGGTCAGGTGAATTCACGAATAATCAGCCTCCACGTGGATGAATATTAGTTTGGACTACCGTACCATGGACAGGTAAATATGCCGGGAATACCTGTGTCAAAAAGATACCGCAGTTGATTCAAAGCAAATGTCGCACGATTGGAAATATGTCGTTATCATCTCCAAAAGTTTGAATGACAAGCGTGTTGCGTCCTGATAACGATGGCTGACATCATTGTACAAATGAAACTGATGGAGTATCGGTTTCACTACGATAGGCTTGAATGCAAAGCTGCGCTATGGCATTAATGAAAGAGAAACTGATGGTTATCAACCATGTTCCTTGTTCCATAGCTAGTTCCTTACTTCGACCGAAAGTGGTTAGTATAATCTTCTCCCGGATCATTGTAGTGTCCATTGCACAAGGCGAATACAACGAAAACAGGTTTGCTTGAAGGATGGGTGCATCTATCGGTAAAAATTAGTTGTGGTTTTCAGACTGTGCGTGGCGAACGATTTCTGAGAAGATGGAACCTTCGTCCTTCAACAGTTCTTGTGGTGGAGCGAATTCTGCAACAACGCCATCTTTCATCACAAGAATCTTATCACTATCCATGATAGTGTTGATTCTGTGAGCAATGGTAAGCACTGTGGTGTTCTTGAAGGCTTCGCGAAGAGTTCGCTGGATTTCCTTATCTGTTTCGAAATCAACGGACGAAGTTGCTTCATCCAGGAGCAGGATTCGACATTGTTTCAACAACGCTCGACCCATTACCAGCATCTGTCTCATGCCAGCACTCAGATTTGATCCATACTCTGTGACAGTTGATCCCAGACCTCCAGGCATCCCTTCAACCGAGACCTTGAGACCGCATTGCTCAAGAGCATTCCAAATTTGACCATCCGAAAACTGACTGAACGGATCCATGTTGCTTCGAATAGTACCTGAGAACAAGACTGGATTTTGGGGGATAATGCCAATCTTGGAGCGAAGCTCCCGAAGTCCCACTCTGAGTGTGTCGACACCGTCGAGAGCAATCGGGGCCTCATACTTCTCCTCTTGTTTATCGAGGTCTGGTTCGACGAGACGCAGCAATGTAAGCAACAACGACGACTTTCCACTACCAGTTCTTCCTACGACTCCGATGCGTTCTCCACCCGCAATTGAAACAGTCAGTCCCTTGAGAACAAGCGGTGTATCAGGACGATACCTCATGCGTAAGTTGTTTAAAGTGATTGCTCCATTCGCCGGCCAACTGGCATCATACTTTGCCGCTTTCCCCCCTGATGCAAGGACTGCGAAGACGGCAGGAGGGGCGGACTTGGGATCACTTCCTGAGGCGTCCTTCTCTAGTTCATCAGACGTCCAGGCTGCTTCTTGCGGAATCTCTTCCGTGTAATAAACGATTCGTTCACTCGAGTTCATAGCTGCTTCCAGCTGCGCGAAGGATCTAACACACCACTGGAGTAATCCAGTCATGGAGATGGCAAAAGAAAGTGACAAACCTGCTAAGGCAGCAAAGCTGGCATCGTTCTTTCCTGATGCTGCTATCGCTGTTTGTGTTGCAAAGATAGCTGCAAGACCGGCGATCACTGATCCAATGAGTTCTAGACGCACTGACAACCACCGATCGGCTGATCTGTTATTGTAATAAGCTCGAGTGTTGCAATCCACTTTTTCTTCAAACTCTTCTTGAAACCTAATAGATTGACCATATGCGCGGATGGTTGAAAGTCCTCCGAGAGTCTACCAGAACGAGAAATGATTAGCTGCGCTTCAAACAGTATATGTAAGATGATTGAACAGAAACTTACTTCAGAAAAATGAGCAAAGACTGGCGATCTTGCGATGCTGTCTAGACGCTTCGTCTCGCGGGACACGGCGCGAAAGTAGTTCAGGATGCGAAAGTAAAGGAATCCCAAGGGTAGGACAGCCAAGCCAAACCAAGGTGTTACGAAAAGGATAGTACCAATCGACGTTAGCACTTGTAAGCTGCAAAAGAGAAAGAAATCAAGCATATCCGATAGCTCCAAATCAATGGAGTAGATGTCCTTGGAAAAACGAGACAAGATCCGGCCAATGGGAGTTGTATCGAAAAAGCTCTGTGGAGCTCGTAGGACAGAGTTTAGCAGGTTCTTATGGAGGGTCTCGGAGGCATTTACGCCAAATGCAGCAAGAAGGAAAGCTCTGATGAATGTGAAAATTCCAATTGTCACGGCCAGAACGGCATAAATGCCAAGGTAAAAGCCCTGGGAATGCCTCTCGTAACGACCGTCTGAAGTCCAATAAGAAATCCATGCATTCGTTGCAAGGCCGTTAGCTACAGAAAGGATGTAGCCAAAATAAACGAAAGCAAATTTTCCGACACCACCTCCGGCCTTCATGTATTTCATGTAAACTGAAAGCGACACTGCGCCAACGTTGCGCTCTTCCTTAGTCACAAGTGCTTTCTTTTCTTTTGTCACTAGCGATGCCCCTTCATCACCAGGCGTTGCCTTGATGCTCACTTCATCCTTGCTTTTCTTTGCATCCTTTCGAGATGTCCCAATCGAAGATTTTGCTAGCAAACGATTGATCTCGCTCTCCTTGTTCGCAATTAGCTCATTGTATGTTCCCCGTTCGATGAGCTCGCCTTTCTTTAGTGCAACGACCGTGTCACACGAACTGAGAAATTGAATTTGATTGGTAACCAACAATCGCGTTTTTCCTCTAAGGAATTCCACAATACAATCCGTGAATAACTGTTTCGCAACTTCTGGGTCTAGAGCCGATAAAGGATCATCAAAAAGGATGGTATCGGCGTCGGAGTATGCCGCGCGAGCTACACTGACTCGAGCCTTCTGTCCACCCGAGAGATTGATACCACGTTCCCCAATATCTGTCAGGTCACCGTCTTCTAGCATCGCTAAATCATGCTCAAGTTGGCATGCTTTGAGGACCTTCTGATATCTCTCTTCGTCCATCGGTTTGCCGAAGAGGATGTTTTCACGCAAAGTGGCGTTGAGAATCCATGGTGATTGTGCAGCATAGGCGACTTCCCCATTCAGTGATATTTTTCCACTCTTCAAGAAGGTCTCATTGAGAATAGCAGCACATAGGGTGCTCTTTCCTGATGCAACCCGGCCGACAACGGCACACAGCTCGCCCTTCTGAACCTCCATACTGATTCCACGAAGAGCAGGTTTCGGGTAGATGGGGCCCTGTAATTCCGATTCCACGTCCAAAATAGTTGAAGCATCCTTCTCGGTATTATCACGCGAAGTGACACTCATCGAGTCATCGTCACTTTTGTCTTGAGTCGCATCCAATGGGACGTCTGGGTCGTTCCAGTATACTTCGGCGTTCTGAACAACAATTTTCCCATCGGCATTCGGATCTCGTGAATATGCACCTCCACCCATGGCAATACCTTGTGCGATTTCTTTCAATCCAAGAAAAACTTCCACACGGGCTGCGCTCACTCTTGCTTGGCTTAGTTGTGCCAGCGCCATGGGGTAGAACATCAATGGGAAGCGGAGCTGATCAAAAGCAACCAAGGCTGAGAACAAAGTCGCTGCTGAGATTTCTGCACCTGTCCCCCAGAGTGCGAAAACAACGAAAGAGCAAACCGCAACCAAGCCTGGCACAGCGCTCATGTAAGCACGAGAGAAACCACGAAGGTAGGCAGCTTCCTTCAAATATTTGAGCTCTTCGGCTCTTTTCTTTCCAATGCGTGACATAATTTCTTCCTCCCAAGTCTGCATTTTGACACTTTGGATACCCTGAAGGGCCTCGTTTGTTGCTTCAACACGTGCATCTGTATGCTTGACCATCATTCTGTTTAACCCAAACAACTTCTTCATCACGATCCCCTGAACAGGGCCAGCAAGGATCATAATCACAAGGCCAGCAAAGCAAGGCCAGCCAATCAAAGTGTAAAGAATGGTCATGTATCCAATAATCTGAAACATCCCGTCCCACAACACATGGATCTGAGGAATGAACATTTCAATTTTCGAAGCATCAACTTGCATGAGATTGATTAGTTCGCCTTTTCATACACGAAGGAAGATGGTGAGATAACTAGACAGACAGTCGTCGGGTGACATCAAGTGAAGAGAAACGTACCCAATGTAGTAGACTGCCTTTCTGCGTTTGTTAATCGTAAACTCTTGTTGTAAACAGCGACAGAGACAGCGACCCTGACGTGGAATCCAGCACGAATGACACGGTGAAAATAAGCATTTTCTGTTACGGCCTTGCTACCCATTGCAAGGAGCAAGAATGCAGATAACCAGTATCCACGGTATTTATCATACCAGGGTGCATCATCAGCGATGGCTCCAGCCTGCATCGCCTGAATGTATTTCAAGATTGCGTTCATCAATAATGGGAAGCAGAACTGCAGCGCACTATTGAGTGCCTTGATGAGACCAGCTATGTAGAAGCGCGCTCCCATGACTTCTAGAAGAGCACCTTGAAGCCTTGCAGTACTGGTATGAGCGTCACCACCCTTCAGGTCGTCGAGCTTCTTGACGACTGGCTCGGCTGCATGGACAGCGCGTTTTTCCCATGCCCGTTCAAACTTTGTTCCAACGGCTTCTCCATGGTCAATCTTGGGCAGAGGTAGCAAGTCATCTTGCTCCAAGGCTCTGCCCTTGCGTTGCAACTGATTCGCACGTCGAAACAGAGGTCTCTCCCACATATACAGGAGCTGAGATGGCAGCCATGCGTCATCCTCGGGGATCCCCGTGTATTGGAAAGACTTCTCGTCAGTATCTAGCTTGTCCTTGGGTGCTTCTTGTGCCATGTTTGTTGAGAGAAAAAAGGAATTGTTTGGAAACTCCCAGTCTTGAAAACTTTGGATTCAAACAAAAGAAGGGTCAAGCGTTTGCGTGAGCCTTTTCGAAGGTATACCAGGTAAATATTTCTACCCGTAAAACTCTCAACCATAAAATATGTGGAGACTGCGTTTTTTGATGCCAACCGATCGGTGGAATTGAAGGGCTTCTCAGGGCTTCTCGGGCGCATACTACTTAGTGGCAAATATCTGTTAAACCAGAACTTTGGTAAAGAAAATTCCACATAGCTGCGAGGGATGACGCTCTATAAAGTTCGAGATTCACGGTATCTCCTGTTATCGATACGACTCGCGATTGAGTTCTTCGAAGTTCAGGGAAGGACATCGGTGGACCTCGTTGACGTTGTTCGCGAAAAGTAGAGTATACGCCACATCCGATCGTTGATGGCGAAGCGAACCAATTGTTATAAATGGGGGCGGGGAATAGAAAGCTCTGTGAAATAAATGTGGGTACCCTTCATCCCTCAAAACGTTTGTAGTAGAGCGGCAAAGTTGCCATTTGCCGTTTCATCATTTACAGCTGCTAACGTTAGTACCAGATGATACCGGTAGTGATTGGGTTTCTGAATCAACAACTGTGAAGAAACGCATCTGACTCTAATCATGTTGAGCAGTTTGAGCAAGTGCATCATCGGTGGTCGTCGTGGAAGTTATACCACTGTGATGAGACGAATGATGAACCAATGGGTGCAACACCCCGATGGAGCAGCGATTGGTACAAGTCAGTGGAACACGACAGTTCCACGTAGTCTGCCAATGGAAAAATATGATGAGACTAATGATTTGCTGGATGCCCTGTTCGCGCGTTGTATTCCTGTCGTGAGGTTTCATCCCGATGCGACGCACTCACGTTCGATCAATCAGCCGTGGCCGCTAACCAACCATACAGCAGTTGGAAGTCTGTTGTGTTCGACCTCGTCACTACTTCCGTTTGAGGAGATAAGCTGCATGAATCGAAATGCAAGACGCCCTAATAGAGCTAATCACGGAGCGCGTCCTTGCTCGAGGTCAAGTCGTCGATGGAAAAAGGAAAAATCGGAAAGCGTCGACGTGGTTGATAAATGATACGACGTAGTAGAAAAGGAAAATTGTTTGCTAAAGAGTGCTGAGTGTTGTCTTTTACCTTTTGACTATATTCCCTTGTTGATTGCCTCTATAATTTGGCGATCTATTCCCACAAAAACAAATCTAACCAGACATTGCCGAAGTTGGCCTTTCACCAATTGAGGAGGTAGTAGCATTTCCCCATCTAATACCTTCCAGTGTCCCCCATAATATATTTCATTGGTATTCAAAGTATTTTTAGGAGCGAAAAAGAGCGCCAGCGGTTCTTGCTGCGGAGGTTTTACCAACGCTTCTGCAGCTCTATCTCGAAACGTTGGTTTCGTATCGTTGTCAGGACTCTTTGCAATATACACTTCTTGAATCTGACTCGTATCCGTCACCAATTCATTCCCGTCATCATTCAGAACAATCGTTTTTACAGTAACTTTTTTGGTTTTTTCGTTGGTCTTCGTACTGAATGTTGCTTGGTAGAATCTCTTCACTAGCCCATGGGCTTCGCAATCAAAATTCTTATCGAACCAGTCCCGGTTTCTCCCTTGAACAATCGTGAGAACGCCCATTGGTGCATCCATCGGGGGTAAAAGAGAGATAATCCCAATCGCCGATCGTCGCCTCGGTGATTCCGGATGTGTCAAGAAAATCTTTGGTGCCTTCTTGTGTCCAGCTGTTGGTGATAGGATGATATCGGGAGGTACAATCGACTGTCGTTGCTCTCTTGGGGACACTTCTTCGCTGGCGGCCCCGACGTTGGGGTTCATCACACTTTCCTCAACCTTCTCGCCTACAATTTTTCTAGAGCTTTCACTTTCCGCAATCGTTTTCTTTGCCCTTGATGCCTTCTTGTGTCCTGCGTTAGGTGATAGGATGACATCGGTAGGGGAAATCAACTGTCGTTGCTCCCTTTGGGATACTTCGTGGATGGCCTCCTCGACGTTGGGGTTCACCATACTTTCCTCAACCTTCTCTACTATAATTCGTCTAGAGCTTTCAGTTTCCGCAATCGCTTTCTTCATCTTTGGTGGCTTCTTGTGTCCTGCGGTTGGCGATAGGATGATATCGGGAGCTGATGTCAACTGTCGTTGCTCGCGTTGGGATACTTCTTGGATGGCCTCCTCGAAGTTAGGGTTCACCACACTTTCCTCGACCTTCTCTACTGTAATTCTTCTAGAGTTTCCGCTTTCCGCAATCGCTTCCTTTATCTTTGGTACCTTCTTTTGTCCTGCGGTTGGTGATGGGGCGATATTGGAAGGTGAAATCGACTGTCGTTGCTCTCGTTGGGATACTTCTTGGATGGCCTCCTCGACGTTGGGGTTCATCATCCCTTCCTCAATTTTTTCTACTACAATTTTTCTAGAGCTTTCACTTTCCGCAATCGCTTTCTTGATCGGCGTCCTTCGTACTGCCTTCCTTTCCTCATTATCGAAACTGCTCCTCCTTGTTGGCGTGCGGTTTCTTGTTGGCGATGTGGGTGGGCGACTACCCGTCAAAGGAGGTACATTAGTAGTAGTATTGTCGGTCCAAGGATCACCATCTTTTTTTAATTCGGGTGTTTCATATTTCTCTCGGGCATTTTCAAGGCGTGCCAAGGCATCATCCTTGATTTTCTTTGCTTCATCACGTCGAACCTCGGCTGCAATTACATCTGCAACCGCTTGATTGTAATACTTCGTGGCATGTTGAAAGGCGATGAGTAAACTGTCAATGTATTCGCTGGGTGAAATGTCAGGCATGATCCTTCCCCGTGCCGCCCCAAAATGATATGAATGTTGGAGATCAAGTGTGTCTTCCACAGTTTTTTCTTCATCACTGCTGACTGCTGACTGCTGACATGTAATCTGTGTGATGAGAACTGCCATGTGACATCTGTTGCGGTCCCGTTTTACTAATTCGGGACTCGGGCTCTAAATAGTACTAACGTCCTAGCGGTAGAGATATAAACGATGCCATAGTTTGTATGACAGGAAGGAACTTGACCTGGGAGATTTCTGGATAAATAGTCAAGCAATGAAGGCTCTTTTGCTATTAAGAGTACGTGGGATACATTTGACTGTTGCCGACTCCTTCTCGGCTACTTGAAAGGTATTTGATACTCTCGAATGCCAATTAACAGTTGATAATCTACATGCAAATGCGATAAGTCACATATCTTCCAGCTGTCTCTGATGGCCGAATGATCTTTACAACTTGTCCCCGTCGCATCCCATAGTACCTCGCTACAGGATCATTTGGTTGGATCCGAGGCAGTTGAGTCTCCTTCAATCTATATCGTTTCAAAAGTTCAGCCTTTTCGTTGGGTGTCAAGACTTGATGTTCCGGAACAAGTGTGTGACTCGTTATGTCCACCAATAACTCTGCCTCCTTGAAATGTTCAATACGAAAACTGTCGCTCATTTCTTGGACGGCTTGTTTGGCAAAAGGGGTGATATCTACCCGCAGGACCATGATGGCATTTCCGACGTTTTCGGCACGCATTCGATCCGTGTAAACTTTGATTGGCTTGACTCCGACTTTTTCATCCTCTGGGAAAAAGACAAATAGCTGGTTGGATTCATCGTCGGCCTTTTCGACAAGTATAGTCAGAGACTCTCGACTGGGATGTTCCCCAAAACGCTCTCGAAATGACGATGGTGTCATTTCTTGCATCTCCTTGGCGACCATGTAGCCCCGCTTTGACAACATATTGGTGATGGTACGGTAAACACGAAATAGACGAGCGGCTTCCGGATTCAGACCTCCACGAATACTCGGTGCTGCAATGGCAGCAGCAGCATCATCGGTTTCCATAGCTTCCACCATTTTTTGCTACCAATGTAAAATTGTTGGTTCTTGAATGCCCGGATTAAGCTTGAGATTGAAAACACTACAACAGATAGATCAGCGAAGAGTTACGGTTGGAATCACCTCTCATCGGCGATTTTGACACCGGTAGCAGTCACAAAAATGGCAGGACAATGTAGCAGGTACAAGGTAGTGGCAATGGCTATCCAAGGTCGCGGGAGGCCGTACAGACGTAGTCAACATATATAGGTATCGTATCGGGATCAGGTACTACCTGTACAAGTACCTATAGGCAGCAGAAAAACTACTATCACTACTACCTAGTATAACACAACGATTTTCTAACAGTAAACGTACCCATTCTCTTCTGGTAGAATTTACCAACAATTTAACGAAGTGAATTTCTTCTACTTGCAATGTAAGAGTGATATGCAAGTACAGTTAACTTTTCAGTACAAAAACAATAAAAAGGTCCAGTCCAAGGTACGGTAGGAATCCGTCCAATCCCGCACCACTACCCGTTGTCTAGAGGACAATCGCGCTAGCAGCCACATCTTGAGCCATGTCCACAGCTGACGCCAATTGCGGAACCACGGTATTGAACAAGGAGCCAGTCAAGATTGCATTTTGCAGTAGGTATGTAGCAATTCCTGCAAAATATCCAACGGTAGCACCAATCGAAACCTTCTTGGCATACCACAAGAAGTCGACCTTTTCCAATCCCATCAGAGCGACTCCACTTGCCGATCCAATGACTAAAATAGAGCCACCTGTTCCAGCACAGAGGGCAATCAGTTGCCACAACCTGTCATCGGTACCATAGTCTGCTAGTTCATACATTCCCATGGTCGCTGCAACTAGAGGAACGTTGTCAATCAACGCAGAAGCGATTCCGATGACTGTGGCGATGATATCAAGACTGGGCAAGTTATCGCTCAAGAACACAGCAAGAGCCTTAAGCAGCCCACTCTTATCCAGTACACCAATGCTCATCAAGATACCCAGGAAAAAGAGGATTCCGGCTGTATCAAGCTTTGCCAGAGCGGCAGGAACTCGTAGACCCTCCTCGTCCTCTTCTCCCATGTGAATTACATCTGTCAATGCCCACATGGCTCCAAGCCCAGTTAGCATAGCTAGGTAAGGGGGGAGACCAGTCAATTCTGAGAACACTGGGACGCACAGCAAGCAGGCAATTCCACTCCAAAATACAAGTTGTCCCCGCGGTGCAAGGTCTGTTGGTTCTGGAAGAGAAGTTTCAGAAATTGCGCTATCTTCCTCAACTTGATTGACGAGAAAGGCAAGGGATGCAGTCAAGCAAACAATCGAAGGCAGGAAAAGCTCGGTGATTGTTGGTATGGTCGACAGCTGATTATTGATCCAGAGCATCGTTGTCGTGACATCACCAATCGGAGTCCAAACCCCACCAGCGTTCGCGGCAACAACAACCATGGCACCAAAAAGTTTTCTGTCTTCTTCATTTGGTACAAGTTTTCGTAAAAGCGAGCACATGACGATTGTTACAGTCAGGTTGTTGAGGATAGAAGACAAAAAGAATGTCAAGAAGCCGATGGTCCAGAACAATGACTTTTTAGAGGTTGTCTTGATAAGGTTCGTCACAACCTTGAATCCCTGATGGGCATCCACAACTTCCACGATTGTCGAGGCTGCCAACAGGAAGAAGCATATTTCAGAGACTTCGGCTAGTTGTTCTCCCAATTGTACTAGCACGGAATCAGTGGCAAGGCCGTCGCTTTCGAAATAGTCTGCATAGGTAACCCAAAGGCCTGTACTCATCAAGAGTGCCACACCAGCCTTGTTGAATTCAAACACCTCCTCAAAAATAATCCCGATGTACCCGAGGATGAAAATACCTATCATAACAGCGCTCGCGTAGTCATGAAGCCATTGTGACTGAGAAAAAAACAAGGCTACAGAAGCCAGCGAAATCGCAGCAGTTACGAAACGAATGATATCTGACTTTGCAGTCTCTGGATCTTTGGCGTTGGAGTTGGCTTCGGATTTCAATTGCTCTCGCATTTGCTCTAAGGGACTGGCGATTCCGGGGTATTTTCGCGCCAAGGATTGCAGGCTCAATCTCTCATCCTTTTGAATTACAGACATGACATCTTGCATACTTATGACTCCAGCGATCTTGGAGCCCTCAATCAATGATCTGTCTTTGACTTTGTCAGCGACAATAAGATGTCGAACTTTGGCTTGTTTCATCGCAGCAATTGCGACATTGGCAGTGTCGGACTCGTTTAGGGCAATGATTTTACTGCAGGGAGTCACAAAATCTTTGACTGCCGAGACGAGATATTTCGCCGACTCCTCCTCGTTTTGTGAAGCCTTTGCTCGTGCCATTGAAAACTATCATTCAACAAAGTGAATAGTGAAAATACAGCACGCTAGTGCTTGAGACCCACGACAAAAAATCTTTTAACTCACCTTGATATAGTCAGTTTCGGTAAAAATACCCAGTAGCCTATCGCTATCATCGTCAAATACAAGGGCAACATCTAATTGACCGCCAGTAATTCCTTCGATTACATCAGTCACAGATTCAGATGCCTTTGCACGATAAAAACCATTTTGTCGTTGTGAATTCTTCAAGATTCTTTCAACACTGCTAGAGAAACCGAATCCCTCTGGGGTGATGACATTGTCCTGCCCCAAAGGTATCAAGTCCTCTGGCTCGATTTCCATACCAACATTTAGCTTGGTCTTGCCCAAGGCTCGAGTATGAGCGATGAAAGTCGATACGGTCGACGGTGACTGGCGCCCGAGGGTTCTCGGCACGAAACATTCTCCACCATGAAATATTGATGTTGCGAGGAAAGGGACCAATACTTTTGTCATGGCGATAGTACTTTGGTGGTTCCTGATGTTTCTTCGAGCCTTTTTTGCTGAAAGGCAGGATGGATTTGGAGCCAAGTCAAGTTTTTGGTCGGCAAAGGCACTTCCGGCATCGGTGATGGTTGATGGTTCTCATCTCACCGCTGTGTGCGATCTTTTCCACGTTTGAACATCGGCTTCGCTCGATCATTGGTGATCCGTCCTGCTGGTGGTCCATGACGTCATCAGCGAGCGAAAATCCATGACCGTTTGCAACATCACACGGCTGCTTTCCGCGTTACGTCGCACAATTGAACTCCGGGTCCACTTGATGTCGTCCTCCCATCAAGTGCGTGTTGTTGGTCGACCGACGAAATTTTGTGACGACTCCATCCGATGGATTGCTGGTCGGCGAGGAAATGCCATTGGATCCTTGACAGACTCGTGTTTTACTACAGTTAGCATTTTTCATTTCGAACAATAATAAAAGTGTATCGATAAAAAGGCAACGATGAGATTTCTATTGTCGTTTGTTCTTCCGTTCCTTGTCTCTTACGAGGCAGGTGCATTTTCTCTAGGGAACCAACGACCAGCCAATGCGGGTGTCACCTCGACACAGCTAAATGCAGAAAAACGTCGAGTTGTCGTCACTGGACTTGGTGTCGTCAATGGCTGTGGTATCGGTCATGAAAATTTCTTCAATGCCTGTCTGGAAGGAAAGTCAAGCATTGATGTTGTCAAGCGTTTCGATGCCTCGGCAATGCCATGCAAAATTGCCAGCGAGATTCCTGACGAGATGTTTGATCCAAATGATTGGTTCGTCAACCCCAAGAATGCCAAATCAAATGACCGATTCACCCACATTGCCGTGGCAGCTGCCCGCCAAGCACTCAAGGATGCGGCTCTGGGTGACACTCCCGAGACGCTACTGGAACCAGCCAGAATTGGGGTCATGGTCGGAACAGCCTTTGGTGGTGTGGAAACATTTGAACAACAAACACTGAAACTAGCAAAGAATCCTGATAAACCGAAGGTATGTGGTAATTTTTGAATTCAATTTCATGCCGCTCCTTGAGATATCTCTTTTCTAACTTACGGATCTCATCAGGTATCCCCGTTCACTATTCCTGCATTACTTGGAAACACCGCATCCGGTGTAATTGCAATCGAATGTGGTTGCCAAGGACCCAACTATGGTGTCACATCTGCTTGTGCAAGTGGAAGTCACGCCATCGGTGAAGCTATGGGAATGATTCAGGACGGCCACGTGGACAGGATGCTTGCTGGTGGCACAGAAGCGACGATAACTCCACTGTGTTTTGCCGGTTTCTGCGCAATGAAGGCAATGAATACTGATTACAATGACAATCCAAAGGGTGCTTCTCGTCCGTTTGATGCTGGTCGTGGTGGCTTCATTATGGGTGAAGGTGCAGGAGTTGTTCTATTGGAGAGTCTGGAATCCGCAAAGAAACGAGGGGCCAAGATTTATGCAGAACTTGTTGGATACGGCGCAACATGCGATGCATACCACATTACAACTCCAGCACCAGGAGGTCGAGGCCTTGCTGCTGCCATGGAAATGGCAATCAAAATGAGTGGGATGGACAAGTCCGAAATCAACTACATCAATGCTCATGGTACATCGACGGCATACAACGACAAATTTGAAACAATGGCCATCAAGACTGTTTTTGGAGAACAAGCTACATCCAAAGATGGCAAATTCGTTGTTTCTTCTACGAAAGGTGTGACGGGGCATACACTTGGTGCTGCGGGAGGCGTAGAAGCTGTAATTGCTGTTCGAAGTATTGCTGACAATGTGGTTCCTCCAACAATTAACTATGAGACGCCCGATCCAGACTGCGATTTGGATTATGTCCCCAACGTCAAGCGAGAAATGGAAGTAAATGGTGCAATGAGTACCAATTTGGGTTTTGGAGGACACAATGCTGCTATTCTTTTCAAGAAATACGTTGAGTAGAGTATGCTTTGCTAGTAGCACTCTTGCTTGTCTATTATTATTATGGACGAAATTACTTCTTTCGCCAGAACACAGTAGAAAACATATTTAAAAATCAAGATCCGGAATAGTAAATTAGCCGCATATCCAGCAATATTTGAGGTTAGCTGATATGGCAAATCCACAGATATCGCCATCTCATATGCATCGGCTCCTTCAAATCGCCAAGCAACACGATCCTCAGCACAGAATCCAACAATCGAAGCAAACTACCAGTAACTGTAAATATTTTCAGCTGAGCATCGTAGCCGACCTTATTATCCTAGTGCATGTCAAGAACAAAACTGTTTCGATTTTCAATATATGATATATATAATGTTGTGTCGTTTCGGGGAGTTCTAGCTGTAAAGCTAACAGTAAAGAAGAGTACTAATGTTGTTAGTATTAGTTCTCGTCATTATTACTGTTAACTCTTATAACAGTCAATGCTTCATTTGTGTTCGTCGGGGTTAAGTGTCCGCGAGTGAAGTGACATAGTAACGCACGTCCCTTGGGCATCTACCACCACGTTTCCTGTCTTCTGGTCGTGAATTCATCATTTTCGACCTTCTATTTTGTTATCATTGTGCCGTGAGGCTTATACCAGTAGATATAACCCTCATCGGACTGCGACCGATCTCCATTCTTGTGACAGTTAATCACCAACAAAAAGTCACCTCATGGCGGAATGTTTTACTATTTATGACGAGGAGGCTGACCCTCGGTATGCTTCACTTCACCGCGTATAGGTCCACGGTACTTCAGTTTAGCCATATTTCCCACTACCTCTTTCGAGCCTAACTTTCCTTTTCACATGAGGAGACCCAAACGCGCCGATGTAAATGAAGGGTCTGGTCCACGGAAGAATGGTTTGGTGGAATGTTCGTCCTGCGAGAATCCGTCTTCGAAAACGCTCGATCCAACGTTTTTAGAACCGTCGAGGTTGAACTTCGAATTGCAGGGGGATGACGATGTTTGCATAGTTTCCAAAGCAAGTCACGTTGACAATAATCACCAGAAAGCACAACAGTCCATACCGCGTAGGAGAAAACAACAGGGAGGAAATGATGTGAATGATGGCGACTGTTTGCAACGCCAACAAGCTGCTGTTGATTGCGAGAACGACATGACAGATAATCCCGCTGCACCCCAGTCAACAGAAACAGTGACGACACGTAATACGAACTCATCAAATGTCGTCAAAGCACCAATCATGAGATCGTCAAGTCGACACAAGAAGGTTCAGGCGCTGCTCGGCAAGTTGAATCGGTCAACTACCCCACCACGGCCAAAGAATGAGCTCTATAATCGTAAGGTACCATTAAGGATGGAATCGACTACCCATGATCGTCAAAGTCATCATCCGTTATTGGAAACCCGCAAGACCATTCGACGATCGAAATCAGCATCCGAGACCTCACGGCATCATCATCATCATCATCATCGACAATTGGGGCAAAAAGGAAACCAAAACTGGTAATTAACTTTTCCAATCTGAGAAAAGAGACCCCAAGGAACCAGAAACGAGTTCCTATACGAACGCTTCGCATCATGCAACAAAGGGCTACCATAATCATTCAGAGTTGGAGTCGAAGATTCTTGGCTCGGTGCCAGATTCAACGTTTGCGGCTTTTGGAGGAATACCTTCAATATCGACGAGAAGAATCGGCAAGGAACGCTCGCCTTGAGGAACATAGACTAGAATATGAGGATAAACTGATGAAGATACAACGACAGACGGAAGATGACATCAACATTATGCGGGGGGAAATGGAACAGGATAAAGAAATCTTGAGGACTATGCTTTTGGAGGTTGATACCACAATAGGGCCGTCAATTTGTGAATCGGGCAGGCACATGGATTCATCAGAAGAAGATATTCTTCTGGATATCCAAAATGAAGTGGCAACACTCCAAGAGGAGAAACACGTGTTACTAGGGGAAATATCTTCATTGGAAGAAATGATATTGGAATTAGAAGAGGAACATGACACTTTGGCTGGTACCAACGAGCAGATTATGACCATGTTTAGGGTCCTTAATGATTATGCACGAAGCAGTGTGGTACAGAAAGAGGGCCTAGAGGAAGCAGCACGAACATACAACCGATTGGAAATCAACAAAGTACGACAAGAAATTCGATTGTGTTCGACCGCCTCGAGCGTTGAAACGGCGGCAAAGAATGTGTACAGAAATTGCATATATCAACACGTTTATTACTCTTCCAACAGAACAACGAGTCCCGACAATGCTGGACTTTTTGCAAAATTAAAGAGTATTGTTCTGGAGTGTGAGGATGATCTTGGAAATCCACTATTAAATATGGAGGAAGCTATGGCTTTGCAACAAAAAGTAACCAGTGACGATCTGGAGAGTGACGATGAAGACGACTATTGGGACTCGTAGAAATTTCGCCTAACTGTAAATGAGAACTTTTTCATGCGTTGGTGGTAAAATAGTCTACCCCACCTGCTGGTAGTCTACTACAGTACCAGGTACAATGTACAAGTACCTGGTACTGTGAGGAGTTCTTGGGCTCGCCTGTAGGGCGCAAGCGTAACCAGAATGCGCAGCCATATATGTCTTGGCCAGATCGTGGCCAACTTTCACCGGCCGGATGTGCCCCATATTTGTATCCACACTGGTATATAGCCCCCCAAGATCCGTCCCTTTGATGAGGGATTGATCATAGTCACCGTATTTATGGCCATGGTGACACAAGTACGGTACCTGGTAATGCCCGATGATTCTTATGATTCCTGCGTACCAGGTTCTACCGTTGCCAGTGATGAGGATATGGATGTGGTTGGACCCTCCATCTCCCGACAAGAAAGGTATTCACCTTGCGTGTAAGGTCATTTCTTTGACCAAGGACGTCCCACTCCAACTTCTTTCCAATGAGCGAGTCGGAAAGTAAAAGTCAATCTTCCTCGTCAGGATCAAGTAAATCTCGTATCAACTACGTATCGCCAGGAGAAGACGAAGACCAATTCTTTATTCTTTCCCCTCGCGCTCGTGCCCGGGAAACGCTTTCCCGATCGGCCAAGCGTTTCAATTCTGATTCTCCACAAAGTGTGTTACTCCAACTTGAAGATTATCATCGTGCCAAGAACGCGGCAGCAGCAGTAGTAGTAGAGAAGCAGGATGATGTTTTGGTTTCCCCCCGCAGGTCGCAACGCACTGTTCGAAGCATTCCCCGCGGCGGACTTCCCGGTGACCCATTGCTAAGTCCTACCAAAAGCAATTTACCGCCATCGGGACGAAGTACAAGAGACACGAGGACTACTGGATCACCGCGCCGATACGATCGAAACGAGGATAATCGAACCAAAAGCTCAAATTCCCATTTTTCAAGGTCTGGATCAAGCAGCCGAGATCACCGAAGCAGCAGCCGCTCCCGCCGACATTCGACAGAAAGAGATACGCGGAGTGACAAGGTACCTTCGTCACCACGTACCCGCGACGAACGCTACTACCACTCTAGTAGTCGAGAAAGAACCAGTGACAGTCGATCTCGCACCGATCGTCGCGGAAACGAGAGTAGCCGCACTGACAGTCGGGACCGAAATAGTGATGGTCGTTCTCGCCGAGACGACCGCGGGTATGAAAGCAGCCGTAGTTCCAATCGGGACAGAACCAGTAACAGTCCCTATCATCGAGATACTCGATCATACGATAGAGACCGTGACCGTGATAGAGATCGCGACAGGGATCGTGATCGAGATAAGGATCGTGACCGTGATAGAGATCGAGATAGGGATCGTGACCGTGATAGGGATCGCGACCGGCCTCGAAGTCGAGATAACGACGGCGAACGGTATTCCTCGAAAAGTCGGAGTCACGCAGACTCGGATCGATACAGGAGCGGATCGAGATCTCGCAAAGAAAGCCCTGAAGATCGAACGAGAAGTCGATCGTACAGCCGCGAGAGAAAGCGTAGCCCGGATCGTCACCGAAATTACTCGTCAAGCCGTACCTATGGAGCATCTCCTCGAGTTGCAAGGTCACCCAGGAAGCCTCGGGACGACAGGTCCCCTCGAACACCGAGCAGATACGGACTCAAAGCTCGAATCGATCCATCCAAAGTGATGCAAATTAACTTGTGTGATCAATCGGTTTCTTCACGAGGGAGCTCTGAACCGAGCGTTGTCACGCGAGACGACGAGGTTGCGACCAAATTTCGTGCATCTGTAATTCTTCAGACTGCTTGGCGGTGCTATCTTGCCGTTACAAACTATCAAACGAAAGTTTCAAAGAGAAATGAAACAATTGTGGAAACAAAAGCGCTCCAGAAAAGAAAGGATCTGGAAGACGCATTAAAGGATATGGAAGCCCGACTCCAAGGAGTCGAAATCCAAAAAATAGAAGGAATTGCAATGATCAAGGCGACAATGCGAGCCGAAAAACGAATTTTAAAGGACAGAGCAAGGCGTAAATTTGAAAGGCATATCCAGAAAATCGCCGAGGATCAACAAGCAGAGCAAGAGGCTTTGGAATCTCTCAATCATCTTGAGATTGAGGCCTTGAAGGAAGAATCAGAATCCCTTGAAGAGACAATAAAGGATTTGGAAGCCAATATTGATGAAATTAAGGAAGCAAATTCCAAGCTTGAGCAGACGAACCATGATATCTCTGAACTTTTTGCCTCGTTGAATGATTTTGCTCGACGAAAGACTGAAAGTAAGAGAAAGCTTATCCTGGCAACTCAAAAGATCTCAAAAGTTTACAAGCCAAAGATTAAGCAGGATCTCATGATGAGTGTACTTGCGTGCAAAATGGAAACAAAACTGAAGGAAAACTACCGTTGCTATCTCTACAAAATCGCGCAGGGATTGCAAACGAGCGACGCGTATGATCATGTACTTTATGAAGATGTCATGAAGGAGATTAAGGAGTGCGAAGACCTCATGGGAGCAACTGTAATGACTCACATTGAAGCAATCGATTATATGAGTATGGTAGAAACAAATGCGATGAAGGTGGAAGAAAATGAAACGCCCGAGGATACTGGGTGGGCTTCGACTGTTGACATGAATTATAGCACCACCTGGGGTGATTCTGGAAACTCGAGTGAAGCGAATTTGTGGAATTCTAGTGCATGCTGGAACGAAAGTCAATTTTTTGCTTCCAGCACCTGGGGCAGCGACGATAATTGGGCGAATGCGCAAGACGATGGCTGGACGAATGGTGATAGTCTAGAAAAGCTATTGGACAAGACCTTTGAATTGGACGCTATCGACTGCCAGTCGCATAGTAGTTGGAGAACGGAGCACGAGGACCTTATCAGTTGCATTAGTAGCCACAATCCAACACGCCACTGGTGACGGCCTATATTCACTTCCACAGCGAAAAAAATCGCTCTTGGGTCGTCGTTTATGGCTCCTTTTCCGCATATGTATTTGTCTCCCTAATTGTTAAACCAGTGCTTACGCTGACTATAGTCCGGGGTATATATATGAATTGAAGTCTCACGAGAATTCATGCTATGCTACATATGCAGGGGAGTCAAACAATTCAAAAAAGGTCACGAATTGCTAGCGTGCTAACTGGTTCACAAGACAAATTGCCCAAGAGAAAAAAAGTGAGCGAACATCGCTGCATTCCGTCACATGCCTTTGATTACTGATTACCTTTGTTGTATATATTGCTCTGCAACGAAGGCCAAAAAAGGGCGGGATGTGTGACAGTTATATGCACAACTGATTTTGCTGTGGGACGTCTTCGAGCCGAACTCGCCTTATTTACACTCGCGGACCATGTCAAGTTGGCAACAAACATCCTCAGCACACCAATATAATATAGACAAACAACCGTGCCAATACATTGCATTAGCAATTGTGCACATGTGAGAATGCCGTCGTCACAGGCCACCTTGAAGCGATCATCGTCAATAAAAGTTTTGGCCCTTTTTGACGACACGCCGCTCTCCCCACCGCCGATCGGCAGTCCATTCTCACCTACCCAAGGCACCAGTACAAAGAAGAAAAGCATCGATCAACGTGGCAATGCAAGTCCCAAATCCAGTCCATCGGCCACTTCATGGCCTTCGGTAGGTGTGGATGGGTCCCAGGGCCCACCTGTATCGGATCCAACCGACAGTCAATCATCGCCGAAGAAAAAGAACAAGGCTTCGACACTCGTTCCACGGGAAAAAAGGAGTTCAACAATTGATATGATTGATTCCAAGCCAGATGCTTCTTCGATTTCCAATAAGCTTGTGAAATCGACGGATATCAGAGCTAGTCTGAATACCATGACTTTCGAAGATCATCAAGAATACATTCAACGGATGATGCAGTCTATCTCTGGTACTGAATTTTCAAAGAATATCGGCTTGTCCAATCGAACATCATCATTGGATGATAATGAAGAGTTGATGGACTCCTGGGCACCGACATCATCTTCTGACTCCACCTATGAACCTGGTACCCAACCTCGACTGAAACAAATAGACGATGACTACCTCGACCGATCAGAAAGGGTACACGATACAGTCAAAGAAGAATCGTCTCGCAAGTCTTTATCCACAGACCTTGTCGAGGATGGCATTGGAAAACAAAAGCAAGCATCACGATCGCCTTGGTCGTCATCAAGGGACGAGGACTCTGACCACAACCTGGGACATGTACTGCAAAAGGATGGACAACATAAACCAGAACATCATCGTAGTCGACCACCATCAGGGTCATCGAGAAACATGACCAAGAATATCCAATCGGGACGATCCAATACCCGCGATGGTTACAAAGAGGTGGTAAATCGCGATCGGCGGCAAAGTACTGGGTCATCGACATCCATGAAGAAAACCCTATCGGAGCGGAATTTAATGTCGTTGGCTGAAGAAAGCGATAGCGATACCGACCGCCCTCGAGATTCCAACGACTGGAATGGGCGTCATCAATCAGTCTCATCAACACATATGAAAAGAGCGACATCGGAGCGAAATTTGATGTCACTGTCACAAGACAGCGATCGCAACAGTAGTCGGCACCACAACCCGCGTAATGAGGATAATCGTCGTGGTTCGTCGTCACCCATGAAAAGACCTCAATCGGAACGAAACTTGATGTCCTTGACCGAAGAAAGCGGGCGTGACCATGACCGTCCTCGAGACTACGACCACCGAAATAGGCGACAATCGGAGTCTTCAAATCCCATGACAATGGCGAAATCGGAGCGAGATTGGATGTCCATGTCGCAACGTGACGATCGTGACCGTAGTGGAGACCACAAACCGCGTGACTACGATCATCAATCGTCTTCATCGTCAGCCATGAAAAGACCTCAATCGGAGCGAAACTCTGTGTCCTCGACCGAAGGAAACGATCGCGACCGTGACCGTTCTCGAGACTTCAACCACCGAAATAAGCGGCAATCTGAGTCTTCAAAGCACATGACAACGACGAAATCAGAGCGAGATTGGATGTCCACGTCGGAACATGACTATCGCCACAATCGTCGAGACCATAACCCACGTGATTATACTTATCAATCTGCTTCGTCGTCCGCCATGAAAAGACCTAAATCTGAGCGAAACTTGGCGTCCTTGAACGAGGAAAGCTATCATGGCCACGACAGAGAGGACGATTACCCCGAGAGGCGGTATGAACCCAAATCCAGAAGCGAGAGTAGCGGCCGCAATCGTACTCGAGACACAGACCAACATGACAATCGATATCGATCTAGTTCATCAGGGTTGGAGGAAACGGGCCAGTCAGTGCAAAAATCGACAACTATAAGCGATGAACGGGATCGCTCTAACAGGAGAGAAAGTGACCAGCGCCGTCGATCTAGTATATCAACATCCAGGCATAAGGGAGCTCAATCAGATCGAAAGTCCATGTCCCTGTCCGAGAGAGGCGAGCGCGACCATTCCAGATACAGAGGGGACAAATATGATCAACCCAGGTCGACATTTGACTCAGACAAGAAAAGCGATGATCGAGATAGAAGACATCGTTCCAGCAGCTCCAAAACCGTCCAGAACTCGACCTCTGTATCCACGCGAAGCCATCATAGGGATTCTCTGTCTTTCTCACCGGAACGACGAAGGTCTTCGAAATCGCCTTCATCGTCTCGAAACCACTCAAGATCCAGAAATTCAAGAGACAAAGGATCAAGTTCTCAAGATGAGCTGCGACGAGATGTTACGATAGGACAACAAGGATCGCACAAGGGAGTCTTTGTCGTTCTCACCGGAACGACGAAGGTCTTCGAAATCGCCTTCATCGTCTCGAAACCACTCAAGATCCAGAAATTCAAGAGACAAAGGATC
>SWEM01000322.1:0-34930 GCA_019593585.1 Nitzschia palea | reverse complement strand
CTTTTTCTCTAGTAATTTCTCACCTATTTTATGGCGGGAAACGTTCGAGGTCTGATGGAACTCTAATTTTAGTACTAGAGGTACGAGGGTCTACCATATGTTTTGGGAAAATGAAAACAGCTGTACATCTACCAGGTACATGGCCAACGCGTTGTCTCACACTGTCAATCACTAGTCATGAGTCACAGGAGTCAGGAATGGGTGATGGAATCCTCTGGCAAGGAACTCTATCAATGGGATCAGAAGAAAATACAGTACCTGACGGAGTTGTGTACATTCTACGTGTGACGTCATTCCGTTGGAGCGGACTCGGGACACCTCATCCCAACAAAGGACTTTTGGAAATTATAAACGGATTCCTTCACCGATAGATATTGCATGGCAGAGTTTACTCACATCATGCACTGGGACGATAATCATGATGATATACGGAACTACTGGAGCGAAAAATCGCGAAAAAATTGGATGAATGGGTTTCATGCATCCACTGTGACAACGCCAATCACCCCGCAGAATGAGCTGGTGCTCTTTGAGTTAGTCTGGTACTGCTCACCCTGAGCATTGTCTAACATTGTAACAGCAGAAAATTATGATCAGTGATTGCAATCTGCAAATTGGGCAATTTTTATATGATGTGATTGGCCCAGGTCATTAATGAGAATCCTTTCCCCTAACTTTCTTTGGCCGGAGTGGTCTTGCTGTGTCCCATGAACGTGAGAAAATGAATCAGGTGACTTTGCTCATCTTGGGTTTCAATGGAGACATCGAAAAATATGATGCCTGGAAATTCACATCTAAATAGCAATACAGCATTTTGTTCGGAAATAGGAAAGCAACCTGGTCTGTTGTCAGTCTTGCAAGTCATCCAATCCTCCATTTTATTCCATTTGTGATCACTGAAGTACTCTCCACATCGTGAGCACCGACCTCCATAGACGCTCTTTGCAGAATGCCCGGCAAAGAGGCGGTGCCAACTAGCATCGTCATAGTCAACTGCCACGCCAAATTGATCTCGTAGGAAAAGCTGATGCTCGTTTTCGTGAAAAAGCCAAGCATCGACGTGGCTCAAAGCCACCTGCTGGTTTTCCAAGAATGCCTTGAATCCAAGTAGAAACGTGGGTACAAGTTCATCCATCAACAGCATTGATTGCTGCAACAGTCGACCATAATTTGGCATAAAATCATCTTGGTCTGGTCTAGGGGTAGCAACGAGGCATTCGAGTGCTGTAGGAAGAGATATTGGAATGTCAAAGGCAAGCTTCGTTCCATGTGGATGCGAATACAATTTGAAGGATTGCATTGATAGAGAAACGCTCGTGTTGCGGGAGTAATAACTAGCCGCATTCAAGTGCCGCACCCGATAGAAGATGCACTTCTCAGTTGAATCATTGTCAGACTGGAATGTCTTGCAACAAAAGGGCTTGCATCGCTCCCAAATTTCTCGATTGCTGGTAACGAGGCCATGACACGTTTTGAACAAAAGGTCGAACGTCATCGTTTCATCACGTTCCAAAGAGGCTGTAGCGACGGCCTTTTTGCGCGTTTGAATCTTGAATGCTTCAGGATTTGTATGGTCAATATGAATATGTTCCGACGGGAAGTCTTCTTGCCGTGGCCTACCAGACTTGGTTTCATCTGGAGACGTCATGGCATCTTCGACTTTTCGTTTGAAAGACATTATGACCAGAAAATTTACCAGATCTCAGGCCATCGTAGCACAGGGTCCTCCATGCACAATCACATCTCTCCGATTGCGACTGGTATCGCATCTCGTGGACCATTCACATGCAATGACAACCGTTGACCCAGTTCAGCATTTCAGATTTTCACTGATGGATGGATACGTTCGAATGGATGCGAGCACCGTTAAATTGTACCCGCTACGGTTGATCGTGGCTTCGTCCGTATCTTTCTCATCGAGAGGCAGACCATTTCACCCATGTCGCTTCCACCATTGGAACCGTCAACATGGTTGTTGACTGTGAAGAAGCCATGACTCTAGTTCCACAAAGCAGTCCTGTCGATGTTGAGCGATGGATTCCTTTCCTGACGGATGTGCCATGTCTTGCGCTGGGATGACGACCATGATGAGTTGCAGAACAATTGCACCACTCGCGAAGGAAATTGGACGAATGGGTTGATGCCTTCATCCCGTCAATTACGACGATACCAATCATCCCACAGAGCGTTCTTGGAGACTGCAAGGGCACCAAACTACTTGAAAGACTGATTGGTTCAAGCTCCAAGATGAATGCGAATGTAACTTACGGAAAATATTCCCATGCATACATCTATCTACAAAACAAGAACGATTGACGTGCACTTTTGCACCACTGTCGACTGACTTTCACTTGTGGACCGCTTTAGATCAACAAAGATACATGTAGGAGCCGGTAACATGTACAAGTCTGACGGCTTCGACAAGGATTCACCGACTTGATCGGATCAGGAGCCGTGCCTCTTTGCCATTCTGAAATTGGGATCGACCACCGTATACTGTCCCATGGCTTTATAGATGCTTCTTTCGATTGGCTCCCCCAGCGTTGGTGAGCATGTGCCCCTCATGGTCACAAGGAATCGATTCATGAAGTACCAACAGTTTCCTGGCAGAAAATACAATCCTAACTATGGGAAATTCAGCATGGTGGTTTGATGCTATTACTCTTGCGTTAGTTTGGCACGCTCTCCCTGAGCATTGGGTACAAGATGATGATCAGTGAACTCAATCTCCAATTTGGGCAATTTCGTATTTAGTTGCCCACTCAGGTCCTTTTTATACTAATTCGTTCCTCTTACTTAAATGGCGGGAGTGGTCTTGCTGTTTCCCATGAACTTGAGAAGATGAATCAAACTACTTCGTTCATCTGCGGTTTCAATGGAGATTTCGAACTCTACGATTCCTGGAAACGTACTGCGAAGTAAAAGTTCTGCAGGTTCGTTGCGAAGAGGAAAGCAACCTGGTCTGTTGTCAGTTGTGCAAGCCATCCAATCCTCCATTTCATTCTCATGGTGATCATTGAAATAGTTTTCACATCGTAAGCACCTTTGACCTCCACAAACGATACCCACCGGACGGAAGGCAAAGAGCCGGTGCCATCTGGCATCGTTATAGTTAACAGTCAACCCAAAGTGCTCTTGCAGGAAAAGCTGATGCTCGTGTTCGTGAAAGAGCCAAACGTCGACGGGACCCAAAGCCACCTGCTGGTTTTCCAAGAATGCCTTGAATCCAAGTAGAAACGTGGGTACAAGTTCATCCATCAACAGCATCGATTGCTGCAAAAGCCGACCATAATTTGGCATAAAATCATCTTTCTCAGGTCTTGGGGTGTCTATGATGCCTTCGAGTTCTACAGGAAGAGATATTGGGATTTCAAAGGCAAGCTTCACCACATGTGGTCTCGATTTCAAGATAAATCCTTTTCTAAGTTGTGCAGAATAGTGAGTGGACTTTTCAGCAATGACATTCATGTGCCGTACCCGATAGAAAATGCACTTATCAGTTGAAGCATTGTCAGACTTGAATGTCTTGCAACAAAAGGGTTTGCATCGCTCCCAAATTTCTCGATTGGTAGTAACAAGGCCATGACACATGTTCAACAATAGATCGTTTGTCATCCCTTCCTCACGTTCTACAGAAGCTGTAGCTATAGTGACTGCTAGATGGCGCGCTTGCATCTTGAATGCGTCAAGATTTGTATAGTCAAAATCAACATCTTTTGACGGGAAGTTTTGGTGTTGTGCACCATGAGACTCAGTGGTATCTTGCTGCTTCATGGGAGATTACGATTTATCTGGAAACCGTTTCTTCAACTTTATGTAGCGCCTCGTTGACGGTGATCCACCACAAAATTTACCAGATCTCAGGCCATCGTAGCACAGAGCAATCACATCTCTCCGATTGCGACTGGTATCGCATCTCGTGGACAATTCACATGCAATGACAACCGTTGACCCTGTTCAGCATTTCAGATTTTCACTTGTGACTGTGTGATGAATGGATACGTTCGAATGAAGGCATAACACCGTTAAATTGTACCCGCTACGGTTGATCGTGGCTTCGTCCGTATCGAGAGGCAGACCATCTGCCCCCATGTCGCATCCACCATTGGAACCGTCAACATGGTTGTTGACTGTGAAGAAGCCATGACTCTAGTTCCACAAAGCAGTCCTGTCGATGTTGAGCGATGGATTCCTTTCCTGACGGATGTGCCACGGCAGAGTTTCTCCCATGTTTTGCGCTGGAATGACGATCAGGGTGATGACATACAAACCAAGTGGACAAGTCGCGGAAAATTGGACGAATGGTTCCATGCCTTACATCCCTCGAATTACGATTGCGACGACGATGTCAATCATCCCACGGAACTTGCTTGGACAGACTCTTACTACAAGGGCAACAAATTACTTCGAAAGACTGCTTGGTGTACCCTCCAAGAATACTGCGAATGCGATTATGGATACTCGGATACATGGCAAAGTCGTGCGACATCTTCCAGGCTCAAACAAACGGTACAGGAGCTGACCACGGCCATCCAAACCATTACCGGATGCACGACTCTTAATTCGTGTAACCTCAACTATTATCCTCAAGGAGGGGGTGTCGGATTTCATGCCGACGATGAATTTTTGTTTGATGGCCTCGAACGCCCCACTTGTATAATATCCTTGTCCTTGTGTCGAAATGGAGGAGCTAGAAAATTTCTGGTCAAGGAAAAACAACAATGCAGTGAAGACCAGGCTCAAGATGAATATCCAGAAGGTATGGTTCACGAGATTATCCTTCGTCACGGAGATATCATGACTATGGAAGGCATGTTTCAAAAACATTATTTCCACTCTGTGTGGCCTGGAGACTCGAAAGAGTATATGGAAGACCCCTTGACTCAAGGAGAACGAATCAACTTGACATGGAGAACGATTGTCAAGCATTTGGATGGTTCTTCCGAATGTCGAGGCAAGGTTTGTCCACTGTCACCACAATTTCGTCCATGACGCCGGTGAAGAAACGAATACGTTGTCTTGGTATTTTCAGTCAGGAGCGCTCGTTTGCATTGGTAATTTGAGCAAAACGCTTTTAAATGACTCCTTTTTCCGTGCCAGAAAGCGTTGAACAAATGGATTTGGACCCCCATTTACGACAGGATTCATTCAAAAAGCATAAATTGTCGGATACAGCATTTGTCCATGGAAACTTTGTATTGCGCCTCGAGTAAGTTCCATGGAACCATGTCCATGTCGAGACTGGAATCATTGCTCGTTGAAATAACTGTCGCTTGATTATTCAACAACAAATTACCGACAGGGCACGCCTCCTTTGGAATCTCCTCTGCCACTAACGAAGGTGACGACATTTGAAAGCAATGATTTCCCAACATCGGGTATCGAAGTCGTGTATGTAAAGATCGTTCTCGGGCTTCTTCTTCGCTGGTGGTCATGGCGGTAACGTCAAGCATGACTCTCCCAAGAAGAACAAATGGGGTCGACTCAATTTTTGGAGGCAAGATGTTCCAGTATACTTGCGCATTGCCTTTGTCTCATCCCTAAGAAAGTTAGTGAAAATAGTTGAAATTATGGCTATTGTTCCACTGGTCCTGTAGATGTTGAGCCATGGATCCCTTTCTTGATAAATTTAACGTGGCAGAGATGGGTGTGACTATGGATACTCTGATGCATATGGCCAAAGTCGTTCGACATCTACAAGGCTAAAGCGAACGGTACAGGAGCTGACAAATGCAATCCAAAATGCCTGACTCTTAACTTTATCCGCAAGGAGGAGGTGATACATCGCCACTATTTCGCAGGTGATAATGAAGAAAGGAATTTTCTGTTGGACGCATAAGTTGTATTTGTATTTTCAGTTAGACACTCTCGAATCGAATCCGTGCTTGAAGTAAAGCTCTTTGAAGGAGTTCCACCTTCTGTACCTGAGACATAGGAGCACTTTGATTTGGAGCTCCGTTTACGAAACTGTTTTGTAAGGAAGAACCCTTATCAGATGACTTAATTTTCGACGGTTGGAAATGGTTATATTTGTATTGTGCCTTCAGCAAGTTCCTTTGAAAGATTTCCATGTCGGGCCTGGAATTGGCGCTTGTTGAAATCACTGTCACTTGTTCCTTGAACAAAGAACTAGAGGATGTTGCTTTTGGAACCTCCTCTGCCACTAGCGACGAGGACGACTTCAAACTCTGTTCCTTACTAACTTTCCGTGCTCGTGTCTCATACTGAAGGCGTGCTTGTAGCAGGGATCGTAGAAAGAGTTCTCTGGCTTGAACTGATTCCTGGTTTTCAGTTTCTGGGTTGGCCCGATCTAGCTCTTGCTCGAAAAGAAAGTCAACCCGGATGACATCTTCATCGCTCTCCTTTTCCATCGCTGCTTCAAGTTCTACTACAGCTTCCTCATGAAGCTCTTCCAGTATAGCCTCTTCCAAATCGTCCAGCCCGAGATTCTCTTCCGGCGCCGGGTCAGCTGAGATGCTGTCTTCGATGTTTGAAGTCTCTTCTTCCCAATTCTCGTTATTACTCTTGGTCATGCCTTCATTATCTCCCTGGACGTCAATATGGGCAGGTAATTCTTCCTCGCCTTCAGGAGTCAAGGCCATGTCTTGTAATGACTGTGGATATGCATCGGTCGTCTCTTCATTTCCTGGTGGACGATCCAACAACACCTCAGAATCTCGACTCGACTCTACGTCTGGCTTCGTGCCTGGCAGAACATTTCCTTTGCTGACAGATGTATCTTCCACGACTTTGCAAACTTCCTCTAAATCAGCGTAAGTCAGTATACCTTGATCAAAGTAGTTCCAGAGACACTTCAAATCAGAATCGAGAACGAAAGTTGCTCCCATTCGAGTAAACAAATCTCCAGAATTCTTGGGTCCCAATGAACCCCAATTTAGAACAATATGTAATCCAGTTTGCAGGCGTAATGTCGCCAATTCAAAGGGGCGTAAACTCGAAGTTGCCGGAGTATCCTTGAACGCTTCCAACGTCAACTTGGGAAATCGTCCCTTGGATGAACCTTGCAGCAATCCATCTACAACCCACGCCCTTCCATCGACTCCCTTTCGTCCCGACGAATCTCCCTTGTATCCATAGAGTACATTGGTGATGGTACCAGGCGAACCAAATCCGAAAATCATCCCCAACAACTTGAAGTAGGGAGAAATGTCGGCTTGAGGATATCGTTTTCTGTGTTCCGTGTCGGCTGTCAGCCATCCTTTGTAACATCCCAGCGCTTCCGTCACAGATCCCTCTGGATCAGCCACAAGTGTCAATCGATCTGCCAAGGAATTCAAATCGAGATCCTCTGCAAATTTCCGAGCAGACGCTACGGATCCAATTCCAACCAATACAACTCTGGAATTGGATGTGCTTAGCCTCCCATCGGGCTTCAGTGCTGTAGTATACTGTTGTGTCAACTCCCAGGCATTAAAGTCTCCAAAGTGAGACAAGCACGACAAAATAATAGGAGACGATCCATCTTGACGTAAGATTTCGTCGAGTGAGAGTTGCTTTTCATCCAGTGTCCAAACCATTACAGATTCAGCCACGCTTGACACCACATCCCAATCATCGACGCGACTCATCATGAGTTCAGTACTTGATAAAGCCAGATGATGAGGAGTCAACTGGATGAATCTTCGACCCTGACTTTTGAAGCTACTCGTCAAGGCAAAACCGGACACCGAGCTCAACGACATCATGACCAGTGACACTTGAAGCATCATGACCAAATGATTGTTCCTCCGATCGCTGTGTGATTGGATGGAAATGCTTCCTAATGTCATTTTCATTCAGATGTGACTATCGTTTGGTCAAGATTCTCATCCCTGATTATGATAGAAATCTTGTGAGTTGACGCGATCTTTCGTCGTGCATGACTTGGAATCGCGAGCGATCGCGACTGGAATGACTACTGTGACTAATGTGAGGGTTGCAAGATTGAAAATGGTACTAACGTTAGTGGTAGTGACTATCAGTTTGGATTCTTATGTTTTACTATGTCAAGTGTCACATGTCAAAAATGAAGAAATTGTCCTTGATACGACGACCGCGACTTTTTGCCTTTCCCTGCATTGATTATATCTGTGAAAGCCCTTCAAAATGACGGATAGCAACATTACTATGCCTCGGATCTCATCCAGGATGTTCGTTCAACATTGTCCGTCTGGATTTGACTCTTTGCACGATATCAATTCATAGAAGATGGATTATGGATCCAACGCATGATGACCTATTCGAGTATATCGTCAAGAGTGTCAAAGTACGCCTTTTCGTTCAATTTTTTAATTCGCAGCTCTCGAGCAGCATCATTGTCTGGGTCTTCATCACTTGAATGACGGTTCGCAATATGGATTGTCTCCAAACTGACCGGGACTCTGAATTTCTCCTCATCGTCACCATCATCGTGCATCCTGCGGTCATCGTCGTCATGGTCCCCGCTGTCACTGTAATCCTCGTCTCCCTGAGAATCATCATCATCGTCATCGTCGTCGTCGTCGTTATCAGCATCGGCGGGCATACGATCTTGCTCATCGTGGACTTTTTGTAATGTCATTTCCAAGACATGTTGTTGGTGTCGTCGATATTCCCATTCTTTTAATTGCAAGGCCCGGTGCACACCATTCCGCCAATCATGGATGAACCACGAGAAGGTTTCCAAGACAAATACAGTCGTCCCCCATGTACAAAAGTATGCGTTCCCCACTAGACTCGCAAAGCCACCCGGCGTGGTGGCGACAATGACACACGGAATCCAACAGATTGTGAGACAAGACAAGCAAAATCCTTCCAAGATGATTTCACCACTCTTCTTCTCTGGCTGTTGCGGTTTTGGCAGTTGGCGCATGACAGAAAGAGAGGAAGCGTTCAATTTAAGATTCATCACTTTGGGGGATAGGGGTGTTGGAGGCTGCTGCTGCAACGTTTCTTCTCCCTTGCCTCTCAAAATTTCCACAATGATAAAAATAGCACTAGGAAGAAGCGTAAATGCCGCAACGAATATAAGCCACTGGTACTGTGATCGAGGAATGGATGCATAGAATGACTCCAATTCCGGTGGGATCCGATTAGGATTTGCTTTGGTATTGTTGAACAAGTCGATGTACCACCAAAGAGCAAAAAAACATTGAATGAACACAGCAATCCAACCTGGAGCTCGATGTGGCCAACTTGTTACAAAACTTCGAAAAGTTGGATATCCAAAATCGACAAGTTTTCGTTCGGCAATCCATAGAGATGTCCAACAACAAACCCAGGTGGAATAATACAGGTTGAATTGTTGCTTTCCGTCCCCTGCTATTCCGCGCACCGAGGTTTGGATAATGGCGGCGACTGACCACCATAGAAGCAAGAAAATAATTACAACCGTTTCAAACTTGGACTTGGGTTGAAATGCCCGACGCCATAAGGTTGACTCGAGTGGAGAGTAGCGATCCAAATGAATTATCACCAACACTCCAGTGATCATGGCAGATACTATCGCAACACCTTTGGCATAGGCTTGCTGAGAATTGGAGGCTGGAATGGTAGATATATCGATCGGGTTATCAGATAAGACGGCAGCGTTGAAGTTGATGATTGAGGCCAAGCAAATTGTCAAGTATCCCTTGAACCGTCGAGACTTGTAAAGCGGCGGCGGGGGAGAAACTTCATCATCAGCTTTGGCTTCATTGGCAGTATCAGGAACCTTGTCATTCTTCTCTTCCTCGTCTGAAGTTGACAGAGGATCATCTGGTTCGACAGATGCAGTCATGGGCTCCATCCTGGAAGGGTGATAATTCAGACTGTTGTGCTTTGAACCGCTGCAGAAACAGAGTGAAATGAAAAATGCAGCGATCCCAAGTTTTGGGTCCATGGAATCGGAACCAATGTTTACACACGAACGAATAACAGTTTTTTGGCGTCACAAAATTCAATTTATATAAAACATCACAGTATTCGTCTTTAATCTAGTTTCTTTCCATCGTCAGCTAATGGATCAATCAAAGATTGACGGTCAATCAACTCAAAGACACGCTTGGCTGCACTCTTCGCCTTTTCACTGTCGACTAAATCAGCCATGGCAATGCCGATGCCCGTCAAACCGAACATGAGACCAAACATGGATATCAACATGTCTTCAAAGGTATAACTTTCGGGAAATCGAAACAGGAGCCATCCTCCGAACCAGTTCATCAGTCCCATGCCCCACAACTGGACAAACATAGAGATACCACCAGTACATCCTTTGAGAACAATTTGACGCATGGGATTCGCGTCTTCTCTGGCAACGGCAGCTTCGTATTCGTGTATGCGTTCTTCTTCGATCGTCAATGAAGCAACTGTTCGAATATTCAACAGCGATTCGACTACGATACCTCCAGACGAATTCGGTGGAAGATCTTCCGTACCTGTTTTACCAAGATCATCTCCCATGTAAGTTTGAATTTCGAGGGCTTTGCCTACACTCATAAAAGGAATCAGTCCAATTGTCATCAAGGCAAAGGGCCACATGTACACAAAAGCAACAATAATACCAACAACGACGCTTGAAAGGTTCATCACCAACATGCGAATCGGCTGGCCCGAAAAGGCATGGATAAGGGCTGCATCATCTGATAACTGAGTAGTAATGACCCCAACAGGACGGACATCGAAATATGAGACCTCCTGACGAACCAAATTAGAGAAGGCTGCGTCGCGCACTCGTTTGTTCATACGCTCAGATGCAGTTCCAAAGCCCCAAAACATCAGTATGTTTCCAACCAATGCTGTGGCTATTGATGCACAAAGTCCATAGGAGATTTTGAATGACAAATCGCGCATGTAGGCAGCTGCATCGTCCCAGTAGTCCTGACAGGTTTGGAATTCTGGATACATGGGGACTGGTGGAACTTGACCATCAGTACATTCAACCACGGGATAGTATAACACTTTCACCATGAACGCGAAAACAAATCCCCAGCTTGGAAAGACTAGCCCTGCCAGAAGAGCCCCAAAGGCACCAACCAGCAAATAGTAGCTATCGCCTTTTGCCAAAAGTCGGGCACGCTTAGCGTACTTTTTCTCTTCGTCCTTCGAAACAAGTCCTTGGGAATCGTCACCTTCCGGAAGATGCTTGTCCTCCTGCTGATCGTCGTCAACTTCAAGTTTTTCTTTGGTTCCGTCTTCTTCGCTCTTCTTGGCGACAATATCAAGATTTTGAAGGTCATGAAGCCGCTTGTATTTTCCGTGAGGCTTGTTCATGAGTTCATCGTGAGTACCAAGCTCTCGAACTTGTCCGTGATCAATCACGGCGATGCGGTCAGCATTGCGAATAGTCGAGAGACGATGTGCAATCACGATAGTAGTCTGCGTCGTGTCCGCCATAATCTTGTCCAGTGCTTGCTGTACAACTGCCTCACTGTCACTGTCCAATGCTGCAGATGAAGAAAAGAAGGTAGATGTAATGAGATGCAGTCAAGCCTGAACGAGCACATTGTTTTTTTTCGTACCTGAAGTTGCTTCGTCGAGTAGTAATACCTTAGGCTTGCGTAGTAAGGCACGAGCAATCGCAATGCGTTGTTTTTGACCTCCGGAAACTTGAATCGACGACCCAGCTCCGCATTGCGTGTCATAGCCATCAGGAAAACTAATAATAAAATCGTGGGCATTGGCCTCTCGTGCGGCCCATTCTACGTCTTCCTGACTCGCCCCTGGTCTTCCAAAGCGAATGTTTTCCCCGACCGAGCAATCGAATAGCACTGGTTCTTGGCTGACTAGGGCAAGTTGCTCGCGAACCCAGCGGACATTCAACTCCTCCATGTTGACTCCCTGAAACTCGAGTGCTCCCTTTGTCGGGCGATAAAATGCTTCAATTAATTGAATCAACGTAGACTTGCCTTGGCCGCTTGGCCCCACGATGGCCAATGTCTCGCCCTCTCTCACAGATAAGTTCAAGCCACGGAAGATTTTGTTTTTAGGTCGACTGGGGTAATGAAAATGAACATCTCTGAAGCTAAGTACAGGGGCGATCGCTTCGACTTCAATTTCCTCGCCAAGCACCATGCCCTCACTCTCCAGTTCAGAAGGGTCACCTACAAAACTGTTGGTCCTTGATGGAGGGTTGCTACCGGTTTGCGATGACGTAGAGCTTGTGGCTTCGGTCGTGTCATCTTTTTTTCCATTACGACTTTGCGCGTTGACAAGGTCTGCGTAGGCACCACCCTTTGCCATCAACGCTTCATGACTTCCAGTTTCGACTACTCTACCTTGAGATATTACAGCAATGACGTCTGCCGAACGGACCGTCGACAGGCGGTGCGCAATAACAATGACAGTCTGTTTCCCCTCTTTCATCAAGACATCAAGTGCTTCTTGTACCACTGCCTCAGATTCACTGTCCAGTGCACTAGTTGCTTCATCAAGAAGTAAAATCTTGGGTTTCTTAATTAGAACTCGAGCAATGGCGATACGCTGTTTCTGTCCGCCACTTAGTTGAGCGCCTTCATCGCCTACTTGGGTGTCATAGCCACTGGGAAAGCTGGTAATGAAGTCATGTGCGTTGGCCTTGCGAGCAGCCTCTTCGATTTGTTCTTGAGTCGCCCCGGGGAGGCCGAGGGCAATATTCTCGCGAATAGATTGCGCAAAAAGCTTGGGTTCCTGACTAACCATGCCAATCTGTTCACGAAGCCATTTAAGGTTCAACTTTCGAATGTCGACACCGTCCAAAGTGATAGATCCACTTTTGACATCATAGAAGCGCTCTAGCAAGTGGACCGTGGTACTCTTACCACCACCACTAGTACCTACCAGCGCCACGGTCTTCCCAGCAGGAACCTTTAACGACATACCCTGAAAAACGTCAATCTCCAGGCGAGATGGGTAAGCGAAGCGAACTTCGTGGAACTCGATTTCACCTTTGACCTCATTCAGTTTTTCGCCCTGAGGACAGAACGAATCAATTTCATATTTCGGTAGCGGTGCTGAAGAACCTCGCCGTTGTAGGGCCTGTGACCTTTCGTCGAGCTCAGACTCCTTGTCCTTGTCTTTGGCCGTATCACGATAAATTGCCTCTAAAGCTGGATAGGCAGCAGACTGTGCACCCGCTAGAGCTTCAAGAGTACTCGAGACTTGAGGCAAGACGGATCCTGCAAATGATACACCAAACATTGCACCAAAAACTCCAATACCAGAAACGGGCTCACAAGTTGGATTATCTATAGCCGAGCCCGACGGGTCGCAACCAGTTTCTTGTACGTTTCGATAGATAAGATAAGCGCCATACAACGTTACAGGCACATATAGGAGCAAAAAGGAAGAAAAAATGCAGCCGTTAGCCAGTCCTAGTTGGATGACTTGCTTGGTAGCCCCGTCATATGCGTCCTTCGTGGCAGCAACGAACTTTGATACCATGCTCTCCACTGCATTCAAGGACAGTACGGTTCGAATCGAGGAGACAGTTGTGTAGGCAACAGAACCAGCTTTGGAATAAGACGTATTAGCTCGTTGAGTCTGAGTGGTGACCAATTTCATAAGGAAAATAGTGCTAACGGCCATAAATGGTACCACCGCGAGGACCAAAAGGGCGATTTGCCAAGAACTCCAGAATCCATAAGCCATTCCCAAGATGAGGGTGAAAGCGAATTGGATACCATCGCCAATTTTCCTTCCCACGCCTTTCTTGAATCGGATAGCATTAGACGAGACCAGTGTTGCTGTGCCAGAAATATCGCGTAGATCGAAATATGCCATATCCTGTCGAAGCAAGGCCCGAAACCATTTTGTTTTGAAATTATTCGTCATTTCTAGTGCTGCCATCTCTAGAAAGGTTGCCTGTAAAGTCATCAAGACAAAAGCAGCAACTCTGCACGAATCAATAGGTGACATGGTTAACAACGAATATTTCAATATACTTTGACGGCAAATTCACAGTCAACATTGTTCTCACCCGAGTATCATGAAGGAATAAGCCAACTTTCGAATCGTTGCAAGATAGGAACTTTCACCTGCAGTGAGCGACATTGATCGTTAGATACCATCAAGTTGGTGCCAGCTAAGCGACATTTGGGTAACTTACTGGTCGATCCAGATAAATCTTCAAAACTGCTGGAGAAGAGAAATGCCATTGCTGGAAAGACGCATCCTGAAAGCGATGCGAAGAAAACACCAATGCCAAAGAATATTTTAGTTCTGAGGTTTGGCATAAAACTAAAGACTTCTCCTACAGTTGCCAACGGATCTGGTGGCTTTGGTGCGTCTTCAGGCTCTGCAGCCGCGTCCCCTCCAGGAACCTGCAAAGGCTTTTCGACTCCTCCCATGGACTTTTCGGGGTCGGGAGACGATGGCATTTCGGATCGACGGTGAACCAACAGCAGTACGAGCTTCTTTTTGATTGACTTTTGTGAGACAAGGGGCAACTTGAGACAGAACTGATGGGGAAGGATTTGCGCAACAACCTGTAGTAGAGTATCTACCGTCTTAGCGCCAGATGTCAAGAACAACCAGATAACGCTTGACTGCGAGGGGCATAACTCGCATTGTCGGTTTCAAAACCCAAAACACCCCAAAACGAAAGATATCGTGCCAACAGGCTTCTCATCCCCTAGAGTCGGGTTGTTCCCTTTTGTTCTTTCGTGAATCGTGCTATTGCGCGTCCAAACTTCTACTTACGTTAGGAATTATTGCAAGCACCTTTTTCAGTTATTATTTAACGTTCCGTAGAAATTCGGGGCGGGCGAAAAGGGGGAATTTTTCCAATGAAATCTGACATCCTGTTGAGGTGTGCTGACGCGAGCAAGCATCTGACGACTTGCTTGCATTGATGACCAGAAGACGTGGATACCGGTATGTTGCACCAACCTGGTACTTGGTGGGGGTCACCTGTCAAACGCAACCGAATGGTATCGATAGTATTTTATTGCTATTCTGAGTTGACAACGAAATGCTGATAATTAAAACTCGATAAGTTCATCAACTTCGATCTTATCAATCCTTTGAGGGACTTCTGTTAGTTTGACTTCAAGTCGCACAAGAAACAACAAGAGATCACTGCCATGTCAACGATGGTGTCATGCTCTTTATTGGCAGTTCGAATTCTACGGAGCAATTCCCTAGTTTTGAGTTGTCTTCTCACCACCTTGGCATCAGCCTATGTACCTACTTCAAATCTACCAGGCTTTCGAAGCCAGACGGTTCCCTTCATGGTATCCAGTGGCATTTTCCAATCTGACAAGTCAACAACTGCTTCTTCTTTGTCACCAAAGATTTGGGAGTTCCGGGGACACTCATGCTACGCCGAAATCTCACGCCCATCCATTGCTGGGGGGTTTGGCCTGAATGTTTGGAATAGCCCCAGTCGTCGCAAAGATAGGCCCGAAGTCGTCTTGATTCATGGGTTTGGATGTTCGACCACTTACTGGCGAGAAACCCGTCAAGCGTTCAATGATGCTGGCTACACTGTTCATGCATTGGATTTATTGGGACAAGGCAAGTCGGCCAAACCAGGACGTGCCGACGACGTGGAATACTCGATCAATCTATGGGCAAAAATGGTGGAAGAATACACTGAAAAATTTATTCCGCGACAGAGCCGAGTTGTCTTGATGGGCAATTCTTTGGGGAGCATGGTGGCCTTGTCGGCTGCTACCGGCGATCACAGAGGGCCAGAAGAATCGTCTGTGGGCTCTTTACCATCGCGCATTCAAGGGATCGGGATGTACAATTGTGGCATTGGGATGAATAGTCGCAATCTGTTGAAAGATCCCAATTTGAACTCGTTTCAACGCATCATCTTCACTGCCTTGTTCGATGCTTTGGATACTCTCATATTCGGAAACGTATCATTACTAAAATACGTTTTGGAAGATGTTGTCACGAGGGACCTCCTTCGCAACGCTCTAGTGGGACTCTACCAATGTTCTGCCGAGCCAGAACGTCGAGTCGACGATCTACTCGTGGAAAGCTTTTATTTACCAGCCAAAGACCAAGGATCAGTAGAAGCCCTTAGTCAAATATACACCAACGATGCCGGAAAGACACCCATGGAGTTGCATGCTGATCATGCCGAATTTTTGAACAAGATTCCCTTACATCTGGTTTGGGGCACCAAGGACAATGTGACCCCGATTGCAGGACCCGTAGGACAGTTCTACTTGGATCTGGCAAAGAATCCCGAGAAAAAGGTTTCATTGAGTCTTGTAGATGCTGGCCATATCCCGTTTGACGAGATTCCTGACAGTAACAATTTCATGGTGGATTGGCTCGATGGCATCGTTGCGTCTCAGGACTATGACATTGCAAGCAAGACCAATCCCTGGACGATGACCTTTGGCAAGTTCATGCAGTCCTAATTCGCAGTGAGCAATAGTGACGATTCCGAATCAATAGTACTACCCTCAGTCCAATTCTATTTTAGTTAAAAGTCTCATGATCTCTGCCAAGTATTCCAACTGAATCTCCTTTGGTATCTTTTCAAATTTTGGAATATGTAGGAACAAGCTTCCTTCAACTGCCTTCAATTCGTTTTGAAGTTTGCTCAAACTAGTATAGTATAGAAAGTTGCAAACAAAGCGCCCAGGATCGGTACTCACTTTGCTCTCAACAGCAGGAAAAGCAATGGATAAGTGAGCTACCAAGTCTTCGACTTGACATTGGGTATAGTTTGGAGTTCCCAAGGTTGCATGAGGTAGAATGGCAACTTTGTCAGGTTGATAGGCTCGTTGATCCGGAATTCGAAAGCTAGCATCGTTATAGGCACATTTTTCGATATGATACCCAGTTCCGTTCACGTTCACTCCGAGATGTAAACAAATCACTTTCGAATGATTTTGCTGACCAATTTTCTGGGCTAAGCATTCTACGGCTTCTGTTGCATCTTGAGCGGATGTATCGATAATCATCATCTCTTGAATTCGCTCCTTGACCTTTAGCTTCCAGGAGCTGCTTGTCAGAAACGAAGGAATTTCGTGTAGGAGTACTTGTGTGGGATTTTCTTCCACTCCTCCAAACGGTCCAAACGCTGTCAAAATCACGGTGATTCTGTCATGGTCATGATCCATAACTTCCTGGTCCATTATCTAGCAAGTCTTTGCTTTTATTTGTTCGAATAAGAAATACGGACTGTGATGTGCCACTCTTCTCGTTCAAACAATCAATATTCAGAATCAAACTCTACAACCGGTCGTTGCAAGTTGCACGTAGGCTGAACTAGGTACCTGGTACTTGTACTGCCTACGGTACCCTGGTACAGGGAAAAAGATGGAGTCCGACATTTCTGGTTTTCACTTCAGTGCTGTTTGTTTCTATTACTTGTAGCCTATTACTGAAGTGATACTCGTCGACCCAACTCGTTTGGATCAACGTTGTCATCCACGGTTTCGATTGTTTTGCTCATTTCTTGCACGATCGCTTTCCCCTTTGCCTCCCATTCATTGCGATTCGACAGTGCATAGTTCAGATACTCGTCACTCGACACGCCAAAGACGTGACATTCTTGCAGCTTCTTGGCAAGAGGAATAACATAATTGTCAAAGAATCCCAACTCTCCCTCATACCAGAAAGTTGCGGGGTCTTTGGCCATCCGACCCTGACTGAAAGCCAGACGCATTTCTTCGAACAAACGGAGATTCCACTTGGTATACACATGCCAATGTTGCATCGTGTGAGAAACATCGGAAGCCTGGATAATGTGCTCCAAGACAATGGTAGCTCGAGTATTTTTCGCAGCATCACTCAAAGTATCTTCCGTTCCACCGAAGACTCGATCCCATCGTGCCTTTCTCATGTCACCCATCTCCTTGTCAAAGATATCTGTGGCAAGTACTGTATTCACGACAACTTGACGGAAACGCATCAAATCGGTCATTGTGGGAAAGATGGCCCGTCGAAGAGTGTCATACGGCGCAGACATTAGCAAGTTCCATGCAATATCGAATGAATTTTGCTCTGCCACGCTTTTGTGTCGGTAGTGCTTTGCAAGCTCTGGTTGTTCCTGGTTGAGCTGCATGTTGGAGACTCCTTGATGATCAACATCATGAATCAAGCCTGAGAACACAATGGCAAATAGTGTCAATGGGTCTGAAGTAAGAATTCCGTAGGTGGCTATGTGTTGGTTCTGAATCCCGACTGTCGATCCATCGGTGCCGTCAGTGACGACACGCTTCATTAGTTTGTGAACGCTCATGGTTACATGACAAGCATGCGCGAAATTATGGAAAGGATTGCTGGCGTGGTATCGAGAAGAGATCTCAGCAACGTATGTGCGGAGTTCTTGGGCCACAGCGGGATCTAATTCGATCATCCGGTATTGTTCCATAGCCATGGTAACTTGAATGTTGTTCTCTTTCGAAAGATCAAAGGATTCCACAATCTCGTCCAGGCAGATAGTGTCTGGATTGTGGCGATAGGCGGTTCCTCGTGGGGTCCCAACACGGGCTGCTTTGTTTTTCGCGACCTGTTCAGTCAAATGCACAAGTGAGGCACATGTTGACAATGTATTGCAGAATAATTTCTGCATGATACTTACAATTTGTTTGACATAGTCCAAAAGCACTTCGGCCATCCAGCCAATCAGGCGTGTTTCCTGTTTGGATGCTATGCTGGCCGAATTCAACATTTCTGAGCCATTGGAGGTATAGGTTGACTTGTTGTCCAGTTCCTGCAAATCCTTTTCGGAGCCATTGTATTCCAGTCGTGTTCCATCCATTTCCAACCAGTACGTGTGCATCACCCCTTTGCCCTTGGCAGTGACAGCATCCTGTCGTGGTTTCAACCAATGCGCCTTCCCTGCAGCCTTCAACAGCTCAGCTGTGCTCTGTGATAGCTGGATTCTTCCTCGTTCTCCGGTGCTTTCCATACGTGCAGCTGTATTGACCGTATCACCAAACAACTGGAATCGAGCTCTGTCACCTCGCAAGACACCACCGGTAACTTGACCGCTACAAGATGATCTCACAGTGAGAAGCAGGAGTAATGTTGATGGTTAACAGAGTCATTGGGCGTACCTGTTCAGTCCAAACCTCATTGCAAGATCACATGTGTCCGGTCCGAGACGAACCTCCAATGCACTCGTGACTTCGTGCATCTTTTGCAAACAATCCCTGGCAAACTTGGCCATGATGACGGCGTGTGCCTCTTGTGGTTCGGGAAGACCAGTGACAGCAACATCTACGGGTAGGGACTCATGAGTATCCATAAAGCTTTCAGAAAACACTTCAGAGGTTGGACTTACAGGAATCGCCTATGGTCTCGACTTTGAACACCCGTCTCCTCATGGCTACTTTGTCGAAAGCTTGATACAAATTCTGCAGGAGTGTGAAGACTTGTGACGGATCTCGAGTGGAACTCCAAGCAGTGAATCCAGCGATGTCTGCAAAAAGAACGGTACAATTTGGAAACAAATCGGCAATCGTCTCTCCAAAATCATCACCAGGAAAGTCCTTCTTCTCAGTTGGCATTTTTTCGACTTGTGGACCTGCAGATGCTTTCCTACTACGCAAGCGATCTCGGAAGGCAGAGATGGTTCGAGCATCACCTTCGTCCCCTCCCCCCATCGAAGCATTCATCAAACGATCACGAACAGTTTTTGGGAATAATGAGGAGACAATGGCTGTTGATTGGACAGCTTTACGCAGGACCAAAGTTTGACGACGTTCAACGAGATGATCATAAACAAAGAACATTGCAATTGCAAACAATAAGACTCCGGCAACTGCAGCAACGAGAACCCAAGGGGTCGAAGTGTGAAAATCGTCCGCGAATAACTGACTCGGGTAGATCGCGATAGAGTAAAAACAATCTCGATCCACGAAACCTAACCCGGTCTTGGTACCGTCAGCGGTTTTTCCAGATTCAAGCCTTTTGGTGACGACCACGTAGTTATTGAATGCCGTATCATGCAAGTCCTGAGGCAGGAAACCAAAGATTGTTAGAAGTCTACTTCACCGAATATCGTCGCGAATATCTCTTGATGCAATACCGACTTACCCCTCGTCCAAGGGGAATGACTTCTTCCCCACTCATTCGATAGGTGAAATTTTCACCACAACCGTCATGCAACACAACATCTATTCCCTGTGTCGTTTCAGGTAGAACCCCCTTGAAAAGATTTCCCCAATTGAATAATCCAACAAGTACTGCTTTTGGTATGCGATCATCTTCAAACGAATTAAAAATGGGAATGAACAGGTGAGACATGGGATCCCCTCGGTAATCCACCTTTTCACCTGCTTCGATACTCAATAGCTGAGCAAAAGCAGATGTGGTCGCATCCTGTGACTCAATTCCTCCTGCAGAACGGTATTCCATTTCACCAACAACAATTGCGCCCTCTGTGAGACACAGTGTTCCGTAAAAACCTCGACGATCATCCGGTTGCATCATGTCGGAGTTAACGTCATTAAAGTCCAGAAATGGAGACATTAACCAAAATGGCAGGTACCGATCTTGGGAACCGTACTCTAAAGGGGTAACGTTTCCTGAAGCGGGATCTTCACGCTGGATCGAGTGAGGTTTGCTCACGTTTCCGCGAAAGGTTTTACCGTACTCCTTGATGAAAACAGCAGCCCCTACCTCCTTCTGGTAGACAATGGTGCGTTCAATCCAGTCGGTATCAGGCTCATTACTAACAATGTATTCTTCCCAAAGAAGACGGTCATCGTCTTGGACACGGGGAGCAATGCTCACTTGCAGCACACCAGAATTCTGTTTGGCAGTGTAGGCGCGCTGCTGGAACGACGAGAGACTCACAAAAGGCCACTTGCGGCTGTGATCCACGCCGTGAGCGATTGCAGCTACTGCCAAACTTGCCAAAGTAGCGATGCGTTCGGTTCTGATTGCATCAAATGTTTCAACCAAACGAGCGGAAGCCGCCTTGAATTCAGTGTTCATTTGTTCATCCTCGGCCTGCTTGCTGATCAAGAAAACAAGAACAGAAACTCCGGCAGCGGCCAAAAAGAGACTTGCTAGGACGAAGTATCGAAGACGGTTTACATTTTCTGTCTCACGCCTGGCCAATTGTCCTTTCGTAGTTTGATCATTGGAGTGTGCACCCGTCGAATCAGATGGCGTATCGCCAGTGGTAGAGCTACCATTGTTTCCAGAAGTGGTGCTACCATTATCCTGATCACTCGCCGAGGCCTGGCTTTGTTCTTCAATGTTAGCGTTACCCACGTCCATGGTTGGATTTGCCTCTCTGCCAACGTACTATATGACCAAGTTAGATTGGCGAGAACAACAGGATAAGTGAGATCAAACCAAAAGATAGGAAGTACAGCATGTGCTTTCCTTACCGTTCTTCTGTTTCTTTGATGTTTACCGTACTCACGGAGAAAGAATGCGAGAAGTATAAGATGTCCTCGATCTCCTCCCTTCGACATCAAAGTCACCAAATGACGGAGGTCGGAGGTGAGTTTGGGCCTCGGTGAATAGCGGGTACAATAATATTCCAAGATTCTACGTAAACATTCCACTGTTGAAGTATTAAATTGAGGCCTTTCAAATCAGACTGGGCAATACATTCGATGGAAACAGTCCTTGCAACAATGTTCCCAAAACTTGTTCATCCTGCAGTCCGGCAGAAAACTTCTCGCGATTCCCTTTGATTTGAATAGCTCTAAGCGGTGTCGAACTGAACACCGGTATAATTGTTAGGACTTTTCTTTGACGCTCCTTGGGCTTGATTCTGAATCACTCTTATTGATGTCATTGGCTTCGTCTCTTGAAGTGGTACCAGATAAGCGGAACTTGCACTTACTGTTCCGAGACGTTGCCACTCGAGGACTATGCGACAATCCTTCTGTTCACTTTACATTTATCCCATGTAGTCGTGTGTTTCATTTTGGCGAAGGATGAGAAACACAAAGGAAACAAAAATAACCGTAAACGTTATCACATAAACAGTTGGGTGTTGCGTACCGTGTGATGATCCAGGGCCCCCCATTCGAAACCAATCATCCGTCATCATTGACACCTCCAGCACTCGTCACTCGTGACACGCGCAACCACCATGGTGCAAGACCCCAGGTGCGCAAGTGACCTTTGACCGGCAAACGGTAAAGTGAAGTGTTGAAGTTCACTGTCATAAGTGTACTCATAACGTGAATCCATGAAGCTTGGACAACGTGCAGCAACCCTTCTCTTTTTCTCTCTCAACGCTAGGAAGCGATCGTGCTCTGGTTTCCAGGGAAAGCCGCTAATAACGTCACGACAAATTGTTCGGTCCCATTATCATCAGGATACGACTGGGACAGGTCAAGAGATGTCATCCAGCACTGGTCCGACATTTCCATGCGTCGCTGATTTTCTGAAACAATTTTCTTCCCGGCCTCTTTCAGGCAAATCGCATCGATTAGTCTTGGGCAATCCTGCAGGAGATGCAGATAGCCTTATTAGCGCAATTGCCGTTGCGTACTTCGATACGGTTGTTCGACGCAAGCCGACCGTCCCAATTTTGTCGATTCCTCTCGACGACTTGAAATCGCAGCGTCCTGAAACCAAATATTTACTCTCACTCGCAGGGATTGTCGATTTGGATCATTCCTTGCTTACCATTGAAGACGACCTGCCTGATGATGCCTGTGTAACTTTGGTCGACCACAATCAGTTGCTGGTGAAATCCAAGATATGGACCGTGGACGGGATTCTCGATCACCACCTGGATGAGAAAGCTCATATCCAAAGCTGTCCAACCTGCGAAACAAACGATGACAGAGTCATTGCTTTTGATCAGTCATCAGCAACAGCATTGGTTGCAAGTACCTGCACACTCGTGGTTGAGAGGTGGCAGAAATACCGATTGGTACATGGCAATGCTACGGACTCAGCCGCGATTCCGCCAACGCTTGCTATTCTGTTATTGGGAGTGATTTTATTGGATTCAATCAATCTGTCGCCTACAGCTGGAAAAGCTACACCACGGGATTTGGAAGCTGTAGCAATCCTGCAAAGTGAAACAGACTGGAGTGAACTTAAGCTCCCAGCTGAACTTTGTGTCAACGGGGCAACTGGTGCTCCCGATCCAAAGCTGTTATTTGACACTTTGCAGAATCAGAAGTTCAAACCAAAGTTTTGGGATGGGCTCACGGCATCGCAGGCACTGAAATTGGATTACAAATCATTCAAGGTTGATGGACACCAATCAAGTGCTTTTGGTATATCATCTGTGTTGCAATCCATGTCGGCTTTCTTAGACAAGCCAAATATCTGGAAAATTATTTCAGATGAATACTTTCCTGCCGTCCAGGTTTTCGTCATCATGTTCATGACAGTTATTGATGACGTGCCGAGAAGAGAAATGGTTCTAACGAGTTCAAACCAAACCTTAGTCGATAAGCTAGTGGATTTCATGAGACAAGATGGATCCATACAAATTGAAGTCATCGATCAGACCAAAGACACAAAAACAGATCTTTCTGTTGTCAAGATTCAACAAGGCAACTCCAAAGCCAGTCGAAAGCAAGTTGCTCCGATTTTGATGAATTTCTTTGCAAACACCAAAACGAGTGGCAATACATGAAAGCTGTTCAAGCTGGGTTGCTTTCCATCCTCTTTCGAAATCATTAAAATAGGTTCATTCCAAGGAATCTACGGGGCGATGCGTCGTGTTCAAAAATCGACCAATGTCTATGAATTCGGCATTCTAACATGTTACGTGCCCCTGAGACAAACACTTTTGATGGAAGTTGCAAGGCCAGTAGGATACTGCCGCCTGATGTGCTGGCGCATGGCGCCACTAAGTACTTCGAAATCGCCCAGATTGTAAATCTCTCCTTGCATTCATGAGAACTGATGGCTTCTTGACCATCCTTGATGCCATTGTCCACTCCATGGAAACGTGGACATACAGTCACGTGACTACAAAAGCTCAGTGTTATAGATTCCTGCCCTAGGCCTAACGCAAAATTCTAAGCATCTAGTCTAATCGTACTAGTCGAGGTCCATGTAGTCGTATGTGCCAGTATCTATGGTGCAAGTGCTATGGGACTACGTCAATTCAGCCGAAGTAGACCATCTGCACCAACAAATTGAATCCATCTGTAGTGTGATATGAAAGGTAGTCCGAGATGCATTGTCGATGCAAGTTGAAACAGAGTTACGGTTGCCATTGATGGGCAAAAGTCAGTTTCCCGCATATGTTCATGTTTGACTTCTTTCGTTGATAGATAGACCATCAACTGAATGTAATGATACTTGTACCCTCAAAGGATGATCGTGGACCACGATTTCGACCCCTATTCATGAAAACAAAATCGCACGGCTGGCTAATTGTGTTCGTCAACCAAAATCGCTGTTGAGTTAATCCAATGTTTTGTAGTGCAGTGGATGCCACATACGAGAAATGAGAAGCTCAATTTGCTCGCGACGGAGAAATGTCTGTTCAGCCATCCACCATGTTACTGTTAACTCTTTCACCTCACTTTTCCCTTTGTACCTTAGTCGAAGTTGACTCTTTGACAATTATTGGTAGCAAGGCATGCATTGCATTGGCGTGGAATGCAAAAAAGGCAAAAAAAAGGTCATTATTGCGCCAGTGGCAATCGGAACTTCTTATGACGCATGACATCCAATGCCTTTTTACATCTCGAGACTTACTTATATACCGTTTAGTTCAACTATGTCATGCTTCTCCTTTCGCTCGCATGAACTGCAAGCGCCACAACAGGAGCATCAATTCGCCGCGCAATCGAATCATTCTTCACATGCGAGCTATTAAACCTTTCCCCACTTTAAGCGGAGAAGTTCCTTGCGCAATACCGATAGTAAACCTCGCATTTCGTTCCTCTTTTACTCATTTCTGCACGTGGAGGCGGTTGACTCACTTATCTTGCCAGCTAAACTCTAAACTTGTGCCAGTAAGTACGTGGTTCTAACATTTAAGGGAAGGTTCGCCTCGCCCATCCAAAGTACCTGCACGCGAATCCGACGCGAATCCGACGCGAATAGCCCCTTTCGCTCAACCGGTAGCTTCGGAAAAATTCGAATGAATTTTCGATCGTACCTGGTGCTAGAGTGACCGGTATATTTTTGACTTCACGTCAAGAGAAACCTTTCAGTTCCTTGGACGTACGAACTGGTCTTTCTTAGTTGCCGACGGTATGAATCAATCATTGGAATCTCAATTCAGTCACTCGGGGCGACCGCTTTCTGGCACAAGTCCTTCAGAAGTTGAACAGGAGGGTTTCGACAAAGAATTGATTAGACGCCGTAAACATGTCATCAGGTCAAGTTGGCATGCCATACGATTTGGTCTGAACGTCGAAGCAAGCAAAGTTTTCTACGATCGTCTATTTGACCAATTCCCCATGGTCAGGTCAATGTTCAGTGATGACATGCAAGCACAATATAACAAGCTGTACCAGGCAGTTTCGATGGCAGTGAAGTGTCTTGATGACATGGACAGTTTTCGTCCGACGTTACAGAAACTTGGAATCGCACATAGTTCCTATGGGGTCGTGCGCGCTCACTACGAGGCGGTCACAGAATGCTTCGTTTGGACTTTAATTTCTTATATTTTGGTACAGATGCCGAATAATAATGCCATCAATTGGATTTTCGAATTGTCGGATGCATGGGAATGGATTCTAAATACTATAGGGGGCGTCATGGCCGACGCAGCGGACGAGGCCAGAGGGGAACGTCGTACAAGCCGCATTCTTGAAACGCTTGATATAGGGGAAAAGATGCAAGCTAGCAATAGTAATGCATCATCATCGGAATAAATGAGTGTGAATGCAACAGCGACCTATAGACTATTAGCAATGCTTGACAGAAGTCTGGTTTTGCGGTTGAAGTTCCATTTTCTCTCGTGTACTAACCTAAGGAATGGGTTCTCCTATCTCGCCTTCTCCGTACCAATCTTTACCGACACGATTGCTGCTAAAAAGCGGTAATCGGTTGCGTAAATGAATCCTGTCGATGTCCCACATCAAGTCATTGGGAAGAGGATCTTTTTTCACAAAAATATCCAAAGTCTCTCTCAGTTGTTCCATATTTGTATGCCCCAGCAGCGTGGTTGTAACCATATCCCTTTGCCTATTCCATCGGAGACTCAACTCCGTCAATGACATTTTGTTCGCCTTCGCAAGAGCGGCATAATCGCGAACAGCTTCTAGAGCCGCTTCCGTTCTATAGCGATACAATGTTCCACCCCAACCTCTCGTGTCCATTCTCCCTCGGGGATTCTGAAGCGATGAAATTGCCCGATCGCGAATTGGATCATCAAGTGCTGCCGGGATGTCCAAGTATTTCCCGGTTAGCATTCCGCCTGCCAGTGCATTGCAAGACATGAACCCAACATTTTCGTTGAATGGCGACGCAGCTTCTGCCAAACCATTCTCCTCACTCTTTCTATCTAAAAGACTGAAATCTCCTTGCATCGTACATGGAGGGGTAGTTCCCAGGAACTTTGCCGTCCTAGTGCAAGCCGTTAGTCCGTAAGCATTATCATTGCACAATCCCCAACCCCGAATCATTCCCTGATCAATCAAGTCCTGCATTGCCAAACAAAGATCTTCAAATGAAGCAGGTCCACCATTGGACCTCCAATATGGACTAGCATCTTCCTCGATGTTGTACTTTAGCGATTGTCCCCAATTGCTTTGTGGTGAGTAACGTTGTGGCCAGTGTAAAAGGTACACATCGATGTAGTCTGTTTGGAGCCGTTTCAAACTTTCTTCGCAATCTTTTCTAATGTTGCGCGGATTGACATTTCTTCCTCCAGTAATCTTGGTCGAAATCACCACATCAGTTCTAGGAACTTTTCGGTCTTTCATCCAACTACCGATAACTCTTTCCGTGTCGCCTTCAAAACTGGTTCTACCATCGCTTGGTATTGGATATTGTTCCGCTGTATCAATCAAGTTTACACCACGCATGAGAATCGCTTCATCCATGAACTCGTAGCAACGTTCCTTCGATGGAGCGTTGAAATCACCAGAAACCCATCGCTGGGTCCCCAACCCAATCTCACTGACGAAAATATCAGATCCACCAAGACGCCGCTGCTTGATGCCATTGACAACCTTTACTATTTCGTTCGTCGTGCCTTTCGACACAGGTGGAGAAGCGGGTCGTGGGAAAGCTGCATTGGCATCTTGGCCACCAAAGAATGGGATCCCAAAGAGACTACCGCCGCCAGCTTGAAGAATTGTTCGTCGGGTTGTTTGGTGATAATGAGATGCCATGAAGAAGGACTTTGTCACTTCGAGCAAATTCAGAAAAATGAGGAGTCTCATTTTCATCTTTGACCGACGTGCCTTCGTAGCTTTGCTTCAGTTGGTAGTTGGAACTCACAGGCAATGTCGATTGTATAAAAAAGAGGGCGTTCATTCCAAAAGCAGTGCATCAAACAAAACAAAGTTCACTTCTGGGAAAATAACGAATGAAGAATGACGTCATTCGACGTGGCGTACTTCATACTACGTAGTGCCTGGGACTTGTATGGTATCTAGGTAGTGCCTTTCCTTGAGAAAATGGCACGGGAAGCTACCATCGATATGGACAATGACTGGCTCAAATAAGATTGCCAACAATAAATAAATTACATACAAGTAGTAGATGATGAGTTGGAATGTGAGGAAGTTGTGCAGGGAATCCGAACTTGCTCAAAGCTGGTCATCCCTAGTAACAATAAAAATAATGTAATGATGTATTGAGGTAGATGGATACAAGAATCCTCCTTCTCCTACTGATACATGATGTAGATGACAACACGTTCCCAGCCAGCCTAGCTAGCGGTACAGAACTAGGATGCAGTGGCAGCAGGGAAGTCCAAGAATACCTAGCTTTGCCTCCTGCGTCGGAGTCGCTCGCAGTCGTCGTGTCGCCCTAGAACGTACTAACGTTAGTAGAGCCATGCTGTCAGCGTCCCTGGTCACCGATACCGGTATCTGGTACACGTGCCTGTACCAGGTACCAGGCACCAGCTAGCAGGTACATGTACAAGGGCGCAAGATACCTCGCGACTCGCGACTCGCGACAGGAGACATCACCAGCCCAGATCCCAGAATTCTCAAGAGTGGCACGGTGTTCGCGACTACAAGTACAAATGTTCTGTAGCCCAAGGAACAATCAATGATCATCCTCATCGAAGGAAGCTTTCACCGTCAAGCAGTGACATTCTTTGTGGAAAAAGCTTCCTCCCGTTAAAGTCGTTCGAAAACAACAAGCATGTTACTTGTTTCACCAACTCCAAGATTTCTTCGTTTACCAGTCACTCTGGCCCAAAGACGGTTGCCACGACATGTTGGTCGAGTCCGGACCTACCAGGCAGCGAGCTTTTCCTCCGTGGCGGCAGTGAACGAAAAGTCAGACATGCCGTCATCGACAATGTCGGTCGGTGCTACAGAACGAATGAACTTGTTTACTGCCATCAACAATGCCATGTCCATTGCCTTGAGAACCGATGACAGCGCGGTTGTCTTTGGAGAAGACGTCGCTTTTGGTGGAGTTTTTCGTTGCACTCAAACGCTGCGAGAGCAATTTGGTGAAAATCGTGTCTTCAACACACCACTATCAGAAAATGGTATTGCTGGCTTTGCTATTGGTTACGCAAGTATGGGGGGAACGGCGATTGGAGAAATTCAATTTGCGGATTACATTTTTCCAGCGTTTGATCAAATTGTGAATGAAATGGCAAAATTTCGATACAGGAGTGGCAATCAGTGGAATTGTGGAGGTGTCACACTACGAAGTCCGTGTGGAGCTGTAGGACACGGAGGTCACTATCATTCACAAAGTCCTGAAGCCTATCTCGCCCATACTCCTGGTTTGGTGGTAGTAATGCCACGGGGTCCCAAGGCAGCCAAGGTACGAAGAAACCAACGAAATTTCCCGACATTCCAGTAATCTATTCTGTCTCTTACTTCATTTGCAGGGTCTATTGCTAAGTTCCATTCGCTCGAAAGACCCCGTCGTGTTCTTGGAACCCAAAGCCTTGTATCGCGCGGCAGTGGAAGAGGTCCCAGTCGACGACTACGAAATCCCTTTGGGTCAAGCCGAAATCATTCGCACTGGCTCCGATGTCACAGTGGTTGGTTGGGGTGGCCACTTGCGCGTTCTCGAAGCTGCATGTGACAAGGCATTCGAAAAGGATGGCATTCAGTGTGAGTTGATCGACTTGCAAACCATTATCCCATGGGATAGGGAATGTATCGTAAAAAGTGTACAAAAGACTGGAAAGTTAGTCGTGAGCCACGAGGCACCAATCACATGTGGATTCGGAGCTGAGATTGTCGCAAGCGTGCAAAATGATTGCTTTCTGCACTTGGAAGCACCAATTCAGCGAGTCTGCGGCTATGATACCCCGTTCCCGTTAGTATTCGAAAAGTATTACATGCCAGATGCTCTGAAGAACTACGAAGCCATCAGATCCGTTGTGGATTTCGCAAAATAGTGCCTTCGAGTCTGAATAAGTTCTAGTAATTTAAAGGCAACCTTGTAGAGTATTTTTTTCATATGGGAAAGTGCTTGGTACAACTTTGTAGTCTACTAGCCTACGCTTGATCCCGTACCACATCGTGCGACAATGCTTATTTGCTGCAAGAAACCCGAGCGAATATCATGGCCGCTCCAACCGTGGATTCAAGAGGATTGGCCGTTGGAAAGGAGCATTGGCTCAGAGTACTTGTATTTGTAGTGGCCATCGCGATCGCGTGAAGTATCCTACACCGTCCCAAAGCTGATCGCTCTGCCGCGACTCGAACACAACATGACTGGTTCATGATGGTCTTGAAGAAGCATCCAATGTGAGCAAGTACGCGTCAATGAAGAGTGGTCCTTTTGGCCGTCAAGGAACCATACATGATGGGAGAGTTTTGGACGGGTTCCATTTGAAGCATTTGTTCTTGTTCTTCGAGGAGGCATGACGACGAGGAGTACTTGTAGAATGGATTGTGGCGACGCGATGGGTGACTTGCCACCACCTGCTTATCAAAAGCAACAGTAGCCAAGGAGAGTAGAATCAGCACCACCCCACATGTAGTAATAGTTTGGGGTATCTCATGAAACACTATAACTTCCAGGCCATAGGACCACATGATTCCACTGGATCGCACAATGGATGCCAAACCAGCCGGAGCACAGCGTCCAGCATAATTCAAAAGCAAGTGACCCATGGATCCAAACAAGCAAACGCCTAGAATATATATCCAAGATTGCAGACTGTCAGGCCAAATAAAAGAATATCCTTGCCCCGTCAAAAGAGGGAACAGGACACCGACCAAGAGACTAAAGAAGATACCAAATGCAACCAAGGCAAATAAAAGTTGTAGGGTATGGACACCTCCTCGTCCAGCACGTCGAATGAGTATATATACCGTAGCTTCACAGCACGCTCCCACGACTGCAGTGATGTAACCCGTTGATGAAGGTGAAACGAGAGTCATGTCCTTCTTCGCCTGGAACAGAAATGAGGGCTTGGCAATGAGCAAGCATCCTATCAGACTTCCCAATGCTGCAACAACATGTGTTACTCGGATGGTCTCTCCAAGAAATATAGATCCAGCAACAACTGTCAAAATAGGATTTAATGAGAGCAAGGTTATGGCATCGCCCAAGGGAAGAACGCTGATTGTACAGTAGTAGAGAAGAAATCCCAATCCTCCAATTAGACCACGGGCAACTACAACATTCCGCACGTTGGGTGAACCAAAGGGTACAAAAATCAATCGACGCCCCTGATGAATAGTTTGTACATCGTGGGCATCACGAAACCAAACCATGGCCAATACTACCAGCACGCCTTGGAATAGTGCGCGAAGCAATACCAGCTCGGTGGATGGGACACCCGTGGCTACTGCCAGCTTGATGTAGGCACCCATGATACTGTAGAATATGGCCGATCCAACGAGGAGTAGTAGCGAGTATGTTTCATCGTCCAACCACCATGGCTTGGCAAACAATTCTGGAGTATTCGCAATCGATGTTCGAGTCTGAGAAGAGTGGGTAGTTGCTCTTGTCACTCCTGTCAAAAATTCATTCGCTTCTACGTCGTTCGGGTGCCATTGCATTGGAGAGCAACTCTATTCGAGCTCGGAGGGTTGTATAGCATCAAGCTACCGTATTTCTGACAGCAATCTCGTCAGAGTGATGTCTGTAGAACACTATCTTCATTGTCACACTCCAGTCGTGTGCCACTGGAGAGTTTAATCGATATAGTCGTGTTGGATGGACGTCGCCGGACCAGACACGAACGGCATTTTGCATTTTGCATTTTGTCCACTTCCCGTGGATCGCAAAAGCACAAGGAGGACGACAACCATATTCAAAACAAAATCATGCCGAACGATCCTTCTTTACCTCCTCCACCTCTTGATCCTTCTCCAGAATTTCGTGGGATTTTCGGTCCCAAGGGTGATAGTTTGGATTGGTTGGATGCCACGAGTAAATTCCCGAATGGAGTCCCCCGTTTTGAAACACGCGATGAGTGTCTCCAATTCATGCGAGAATATAATTTGTATCACGGTGGGTCCAATCCCGAATTTCCACATTTACGACATATCTTTACTACCCTGATTACTTGGGATCAGATTGAACGTATCCTAGTGCCAGCCATGGAACAAGCACGGAAGGAACCTAGTTTTGCCAAGTCGATTCCCCAATCCTATGGGACCCAACCCGATGATACCTCCAAGAATATTTATGAACAATCGGCTGCCAAGGCAGTGGTCGATGCCATCAACTTTCGACTGGATCAACCCTTTCATAAATGTACCACACCGGTGTCTGTTATGAATACTATGAAATATCTCTTCTTTCATATGAAGTGTGGGATCTATGTTATGATTCGCAATGGCAAACTTCGAATCTTTTGTCCATTTACCAATTCGGATTATCGCAACTCGTGGAGTAATGCCTTGACCATCGAAGGAGATGGTTCACTCAATACCTACTATTCCCAAAAGGCTGGTTTGTATCGGGAAGAAAATGTTGAACCCGATATGAGTAAATGGTGGGCCAATGGGAATATTATTTGTAATGAACTCTCCAAAGATCAAGATATGAGCAAACTTCAACATTGGGGAGATCAATTCCTAAGTCCCCTTCGAGATGCTTTGGCAGAAGCTTGTAATCAGAGGACCATTCCCGACTGTGAATTCTTTTTAAACAAACGTGATTATCCCCAACTCAAGGTCAATGTCGAAAAGGGTATTCCGGTCGAACCCTATGGTTTCATTTTTGACAAGGATGATCGAGATCCAGCCCAAGATATCGATTTGGTACCCGAACATCGATTTCGTACCTATGCTCCCATTGTGAGTTTTTATGCCGCCGCCGAAGATCGATTTACCGATATACCATGGCCAAGTTCCGAAGATTGGGAAGGTGCTTGTGGCCTCGTCTTTCCACAAACATTTATTTCTTTTGAAAAAGACTCCGAGGGCATGCCCGTATTTGGTAATCCTCGTGATTTATTTACCGATGCCAACTTTCGCAAGTTTGAACGGGGTTGGGACGAAGGACGAGTCGCTACCGCCTTTTTTCGTGGAACCGCAACGGGAGGAGGTACTACCATTGATAATAATCAGCGTTTGAAGGTTGCCTATTTGTCTCATATATGGAAGGATGATCCGGAAAAGGGTGGAGAGGAACCATTTTTGGACGCTGCCATTGTTGGATGGAATTTACGTGACAAGAAAGTTGCCGATCATCCCATGACCTTTTTGCGTTCCAAAGAGTTTGGCTTTACTGCCGGGAAGCATCACTTTACTCCCATTTACGAACAAAGCAAATACAAGTATTTGGTATATGTCGATGGGCATTGTGCTGCTTGTCGTTATGGATTCATGATGCGGCTTGGATCCGTCATTTTGAAAGTGGCACCAAGGCAGGTTGCCGATCGAATGTGGTACTTTCCACTACTTCAACCTTGGGTCGATCATGTTCCTGTCAATGACGACCTCAGTGATTTGGAAGAAAAGATTCGTTGGTGTCGTGACAATGATGACAAGTGTAAAAAGATTGCTGCCAACTGTCTCAAATTTTACGAAAAATATGTGGCACGGAGTGCCCTTCTAGACTACGTGGAAATGGTAACCAAGCACATTGCCAAGCGCCAGATAGAACCCCCCAAGTGGTGGTCACCCCCGCCACCAACCGTGAATCCTCCCAATTTACGCAAACCCGATTCGAAGTGCTATGAAGATCGAAAAACAGGACAGTCCCGGCTCTGTAGTCGATGTCAGGATGAGGTCGAGGCAGAAGAACGCGAATTGGAACAAACTCAAGCCAAGGTTGAGGACAATAAAAAGAACAAAATCAAGCGCAAAACGAATCTAAGAGCACGAATGATGAAAAAAGCAAAGACGACCTAATTCGGAAAAAGGTATTGCAAAGTCCTTGCACTCCATAAAACATTAAGTAATGAACATCGAGAGCTGCAAATAATCGGTCGTCAAGCGGTTGACTCAGAAAAGTCTTGTTGAGCCATGGAGAGATTACTTACTGTTCGTTCCACGCAAACTTTGGCTACCTGTATCAACTGTTTCATGCATGGATCATTCGAATACCAGATGATATCCTAGCGCATGGCAAAAAACACAGGCGACCTGAACAACAATGTCGTTGATACGTGCGGAATGAATCAGCATAACCAATGTATGAACCCAGGTTTCCAGTAATGAAGATAGCCATGTACATGTAGTGATGATGAGGGAAGCATGATTGCAACAATACAGTTTGTGGGGTCCCCTAGCCTTGGCACTCAAGTAGTGAAGATAATTATTCGTTGATCGTTGCGTATCGTTGTTACTAATGAATGGCAGGAAACAGACACCATTTTATCGCAACATCCAGGGAGCGCACAATGCCATGGGAACTACCGGTGGAGCTATAAGTTAACCGTTTCGTTCGTTCAGCTTGACAAGCGAATGCGAAGTTACCAGGAAATCTTTAGCAAAGTACTAACGTTAGAAACATCCAGCAATTTGTTTATTCTTCAGTACAACCCAACCGTTAGTTGCCACGGCTAGCAAGTTTTTGCAGACAGCACCTAGGAAAACGGGTGACGTCACATCTCCCTCCACTGCCCACCACACAACTTCTGTTCTACTTCTCGTGTTATACACGCACAGTCAATCAGGAGTCCCCATTGTCCTCGGAATCCTCGATTGCTGTCATCAGAAAATGCAAATGAGACATTTGTGCGTGATCTTCTATGTAACATCAGCTCTAGTGGTGGGCCCCTTTGTAGCGACTGGTTTTTGTCCAATCTCTAGGGTGTCTCGATCTTTTGTTCGGCAAGTTGGCGCCGATGACGACAACCACGACGACTCGAGCTTTTATCGTGAATTGGAAAAAGCCAAGAAATCCAAATTAGGAGGTCACATTCCAGAAGATCAACTAAAGGCATCTGCCTCCGATGCGGAATCAGAATTCTTGGCAGCAATGAAGGAAGCTCGGAAGGAATTTGACGAGGCCAAGGAAAAATTTGGCTCTCAAGGTGCGATTGATATTTTTCTCAACAAGATTCGCAAGGAAGACGACGAAATGGACGACAAAGATTTGGGAATTCATGGAGAGTTCCAATGATTTTTCTTCTGAGTGTTTTTCATGACTTGGTCCAAGAACTAGCTCATTGGCGGGTCTTGAACAAAACGTGACATTGAGAATTGTTGATTTCCATCTATTGCTTTCCTACGGTCTCATGGGCATGAAGAGAATACAATGCGAAGACGGGTCCGAACATGTCTTGCCCTTGATATATCCAATATTGATAATTCTTGTCCAAGATGCTTGACAGTGAGTCGTTGGGTCTCGACGTCGAGAGCATATCTTGGAGTGAAATTTGCTTTCCATTGATTGCGACCCTCTGACTTGAGACTTGCGTTGCATTCTGTTCGATAAAGGAACCGGCAAAAAGTCCCATCCTGCAGTATCATAGGACACCATGGAAAGGTCCATGGATTGTCGATTGAATGGCCAAACTGCGACCCTTGGTCTGAATACATTCGAACGTTTATCATAGATATCG
>SWEM01000321.1:0-35133 GCA_019593585.1 Nitzschia palea | reverse complement strand
GGATCCCGCTAACTGCCTGCTCGACACCAGCCGTCAAATTGGAAACGCAGCTCGCAATCAAGTTGATGAGGCTTCAACACATTCTTTCCATGCTCCTTCAACGAGCAAACTCGACTACAAAAATCTTCTGTCGATGTTGATTGGATGGGCTGACGTCCTCGAAGCAATGCGGGCTTGCCTGGCTTGTCGCGCGCCACGCTCACGACCTTGCAGGTTTGCTAGGCACTATGTACCGTAATATCATAAGCTACGGATACAAGGTAGTACCTTGTACTCGTTGATCCAATCTTCACTGTCCACCATTCCCATGGGTCAAATCGGCTACCACGAAACATTACAGTTAATTGAAAGTGATTTCCATATTTGCACCGGTAATATCAAGACAAAATTGCGTCATTATCGTTGATTGGATGAGGTAATAAGTGAAGTCTCCACAATGAGAACACAAAATACAACTTGTAACTTGTACAGGTGCCAGTAAAACCAGAACGCTACCAGGTACCTGGTGCAAAATGATCGCCTCCCTCCGTGTAGTACCGGTAAATGTTGTTACAAACACTGTGGGTCAGTGTGATCTTTTGCAGCATGAGTCATTCCATTCACTCGGGTTCGCCCCAGGCAGTACCGGTAGTGTCGAGTACCGGAGAATCAATGAATGATTTCATTACGATTACGGTTATTGAATTTCTTGTTCCCATTCGAGTTCTCGTGATTACACTTCGCACAATCATTGTTCTCTTTTCGCACTGGGAGAAGGTTCGCGAGACTTCCGACACGAAATATAAGCCTCAGCTATCCGTCCATATTGCTCTTGCTTTATCTTGACGATCCCTATCATTCTCGTTGTCATTTCTGCTTTCACATTTTACTACTGGTTCAAGCCAAACGCATATGGGTTGCGTTTCTCCGTGCAATCAAGAAAGGTGCCAGGGCTTGTTCGTTCTCAGAGCGCATAAAACAACAAAAAGCGACAACAACACCACAACGACGACGCACCACCCACCGTGTCAAGGTATATCCTCAACAACGTTAAGCGGTTTTCATATCTTGCATCATGACAATGCCTTCATCTGAAAATTCCAATGATGGTACCACCCCCAGAAGCAAGGGTCGGGGCTGGAACAATCCTTTCAGAAAACAAAAAGTGGACAAGGCAAACCCGAATACTAACCCTCAAGACAGCACCACGTCCGAGGAACAAACAACGACGAGTAACCTCAGGAATAGTACGGCAAAACTATCTTTTAGTAACATGGCCTACAAAAAGATTGGGGTGGTCCCAATTGAACAGTATGGGTACGAGGAGACAGATTGTGGATACGGACCGGCAGAGCCTGATTCAGCTACGATTGAAAAATATGGTTACGGGGATGTCTGTACTAGGCGCAATGACGAGGACGGACCGCCCCGCCGACGTGTTCAACGTCGAAGCTCTATGCCTTGTAATCATCAAGGTGAGGTAGCCGCACGGAGAAGTTCCATGAAACCGGCGGGAGCACCACGTAGGGAATCGATCACAAACAAGGGAGAAGTTGAGATCACCCTTCCGCCTTCCAAAAAAGGCGAAGGGCGCCAAGTGGTCAGGCGCCGCACGTCATTGACATTCAACGATGAGACAATAATCACTCCCATCGAACCGGCACAGAATCTTGCCAGGAGTCCTCAAGATCTCTGGTTTCAAGTCGAAGAAATGCAGCAGATTCGGAAGAAAGTCAGTGCCCTTATTCACAAGACAGAAGATGGATACACGCCACACAACGGAAAGCGATACTGCATGAGAGGGCTAGAGCGAATGCTGGAACCTGAGGTCGTGGCAGTAAAAAGAAGTCAAGCTTGGGATACCGTTTTCAAAGAGCAATATCTCCAAAAATGTGAGGGTGTATTTGAGGAGGATCATCTAGCGAATCTATACACATTTTCAACCCTCCGGAGTAAGAAAGATGCCGAAACAAGGGCCAGTGAAGACGCCAGAGAGGTCGAAAACTATCTCCGCGACGCACGAAGAACACACAGACGAATGTCCATGTAGTTGTTTCAGGACCGCACTGCCTCGGGTGACTACAGAGAACAAGTTGCTTGGAGGTGCAGATTAGATTGGCCGCTACTAGGTACGTCAAGGGCATGACTGAAAAGAGAAAACAGGTGGATTTACAAGCAGCTCGTTCAGGGGGGAGCTGGAACTCGCCCGCGAGAAGGCGTCTAATGTCTATTTAATACTAACGTTAATAGAACGGTATTCTAGCTAATATTACTTGCAGCAAGTTTTGTAACTACAATTTCTGGGTTGACTACAATCACCCACTGTTTTCCATTTCTCTTGTTGCCTTTCGCTGAAAAGTTCATGTCGATCATTTTGATGAAAACGGGTGACTTCGATCAGCTGGTTGCTTCATTGCTGAATTTCTGGGGCTTTCTCGATATAGCTATCTACTACAATTTGCAATTGTTTAGCTAGCTAACTGTAAATATTTGTTGAGGACTCACTGTGGAAAATCTATCGCTTGTTTGACTGTGAGTGTTTCTTCGTTCTGAGTTGAGTCGCAGTCTTGTACTCTTTCCTGGATGCCCCAAGAACTAGTATGGCGTAGACGTACCTGGGAGCAGCTACTGGTAGGACTTGGTACCCATTCTTCATCATAGTCAACGAGGCATTGTGAGGAGGAGGGGCTTGCGTCCTCGAATTGCATCATTCATGACTGCGCTTGCATGTTTCGCTCAAATCAAGGTTGCATCACAGGAACAATCACGTCATGATTTTTTAAGTTATGTCCATTGTAGATGATAGCTAGTATACTTATTGACAGATGGTAAGAAAGAGATTAGTTGGAGCTTGACTACCGGTGTCGAATCTTGCAGAATTCCAGGGGAAAACGTTCCACGTGTTAGCTTCCCCGGGGATGACGTTCCCGTATCTATCTTCCTGCATTCCGGCTCCTGGTGCGACTTGTAACAAGCGCATTCAAAACCGCATCATGTATCCAATTCGTTCCGTTTCCCTCGCTCTTCTATTTATCTGTTCATGTCGATCCTTCTCTGCGCCACTTATTCATCACCGCCAACAGTCGGCATTTCTTTCCACCAGGAGACAGAATGAATCACCATTGACGAGGGTCTACCTTTCCGATTTCGACTTTCCATCGGCCATGCCAGCAAAACCGCAATTAACTCTGGAACAGAAAATGGAACAATCAGCAGATGACTTTATTGAAAGTATGACTAATGCTTTGGGAAAAGGAGTAGAGGCTCCACCGGAATTGGAAGAATTGAGAAAGCTACGTCAAAAGCCCACGGATGCATCAACGCTGGCATTCAAGATCTATGAGTTGATGATTGAACGGGGATTGCGGTATGATGAAACTCCTGAAACAGGAATTTTGACGCCTACTGAATTCAATATCAAGGAAAATTTAGAGGTGAAGGAAGTGAAAGACGAGTTCGGTCACTTGTATCGTTATGGAATGATGTTGATGGATCGTGGCCTGTTGACGGTAGATCAAGCGAAGGAAACTGTATTGGAACGACTTATCAAGAGGACTGGTTTGAGTCCTGAAGAGTTTGATGCTTGGCTTGGCTACTGAGAATTGAAACAAGATTACCTTCAGCCGCAACGTTGATTTGGTGGCTGATTGTCAAGTGATAGATTTGTTGATGAAGGGGTAAAAACCCTTGATGTGGTGTCCACCGTCGGTTGAAATAGATCAACTGAAAGTGACAAGGTCGCAACGCAAGAGTAGGTCAAGGGCATTGGTCAGAAACTTCATTCCACAACTGAGCTTCAACGTAAAAAGTAAACAGAAGGCCACTGGAACAAATCGAGCATCAAAAAATTCATCCACCACGGAATTGATCATCGTCCTCCTCCAATTATTTAGTATTAAGGTAGCTCAGCTGTAGGAATATGAGCTTTGGGGCGCCGTGGGGTATCGGCCTTCGTTCACTGTCAGTTGATGTGATCAACACGTAAAACGTCGAGATTCGCCCGTGCCATGCAGGGGACACCGTCAATGACTTTGTAGTACACTGTGTACATTTGGTTGTGTGCAGGATGAAGCAGTGCACGTTTCACAGAGCTAGTAGGAACTACCTGTTGGTGGAAAAGACACTTTGTCGAATATCTGCATCAATGATCATGACCCGATCTAGCTGAGAAGCATACCGCCAATGGCAACCAATTCCAAGTACTGCATCCAGCCAAACATTATCTTGCTGTACTAGCCGTATAACCTACATTGTCAGGTAATGTATGGGGTACAGAGAAGGTAGAAAAATAAGTAGTAACTGTAAAATAATAATAAAATACAGTGAAAAAAGTATAATTATTATATGATATCACGTCCCCAAGGCTTGTTGCCATCGTTCTCATTGTATCGTTCGGAAAGATTCTTCTCGAGGCGACCAATGGCATCAAAATCTGGATCGTCATCATCATCATCATCATCATTATCATTTTCGTGCTCATCATTATCCTCGTCCGAATCATGTCCGATCCGAAAGTCATCGCCGTAGGGGGACGAATTTGCCTTGGTCTTGTTGTTGTTGTTGGCATAATCGACAAAGAGGGAATCCTTGACAATGGAAGAATGCGAGAGTCGACTTGTTGACATGTCTGTCCCTTGACCCTGGCCCAATGCCAAGTTTCCTACATAGGTTCCATGCCATCCACCCGTGGCGGAATGGCGAACATCGACATCTTCCAAATCAAAGGCATGGAGGTAGGAAAAGACAACGGCGCGTTCCGTGACTATTTCGTGTCTTCGCGATCGCCTCATATAGCCAATGATAAACACAATCACCAACAAGACAATGGCCAAAATCATTCCAATTCCACCACCGGTACCCGTTTTTTCCATAACCGACTGGTTATTGCTCGGGGTGAGTGGTCGTCCATCACCACCATCTGTTTCTGCCGCATCGTCCATTCGTTTGGCAACTTGGATTTGAATGGTACCACCGGTATTTTCATTTCCCGATGTTTCCGTCGTGGTCCATGACACGGTTCCCTTGCTGTCCATGGCTACTACAAAGACTTCGGTACCCTTGTGATTGGTGGCTCGTAAATTGCCCGTTGTATCCCCAAACAAGACAATGCCATCATTGACCACCAATAGACCACTGCCACCATGAGCCAGTCGATCATTGCCCTGAGTTCCGAATTGTCGAATCCAATCGGCATGTCCATCGGAAACTTGTACCTTGACGACAAAGATATCATCTAGACCAAGACTGGTAGTTTCACCCGCTCCATAACTTCCACCCGATTCAACAATACCCGCCAGGTAGACTCCATCAGTACCAACTCCACAGGCCAATCCAAAGGCATTTTGACTAAAGACCAAATCATGATGCCAAATCGTCTCTAATGAGGTAGCATCAATTTTGGCAACATAGGCAATACTTTTGGCCGAGTTTCCACTCAATACCACGTAGCGACCGGCAATATAAATTTCGGTCGCGTCATTGTCACTGCTGCACATGGCCTCGAGAAAGGTATCTTTATCGGATCCCAAACTATAGCGTTGAACACCCTTGGTAGATTTCCATGGCTGGCCGGTAGTGGGATCCAATTTGGATAAAAATCCATTCATACAATAGGCATGGGTATAACTGGTAACATTGCCCGCTTGGGGTTGTTGCTCTCCATAGATTAATCCACCTCCGCCACGAGTGGAACCCGCCAATAACAAGGTCCCACGATTCCAAATCATATTGGCAAAAAAGACGGAATATTTTTCCGTCACATCGGTAGGACCCAAGCCAAAGGGTTTTCGCCAAGTGGCGGCCAATGTTTTATCACCCACCAAATTGTATTGAATTCGTTCCACATGCAAAAAGAATTGACTGCCATATTGGAGAATCCCCGCCGGTGTCAAATTGGGAATCGCACCCTCACTCACTTGACTAAAATCGTCCGAAACCTTGCTCGATGCCGAATGCAAACTTGCTACAAATACCAAATCCCTTCGTTGGGGGTCTTGGAGTACCGACCGAGGATACTGAACGGGATCTTCATGCAATAATAATCCCGTTGGTAATTTCGCAGAGGATGCTTGAGCATCTTGCCATTGAATCGGAAGCACTAGTCCATATTCTGTCGCTCTTTTGGATCCCGTCACTCGGGTATTGGTAAAGAGACCACCCTCTTCGGTAGTGGCCAGCAAAAGTGCCGTCTTGTCCGACTCGGAGGGAAGCATTAACGTTTGACAGACTGATGGTTCTGGCAAGACCACCTTGCTCAAGAATTTCATGGTTTGACGTTGCAAGATGCCAACCCAACATCCATTGGTACCAACTTGTCCAGTCAAGTATAGTAAATCTTGTAATGGTTCCCATGTCATACCACCAGCGAATGAAACGTCTCCAAAATTGGTTTGAACACCATCTGCTTTAGTAAAGGGTGCCAATAGTGCCTGCCCTAACAGTAACAACACTAGTCGTCGTAATATTCTGAAGTGCGATGTTGATATACGGGTAGTCATGTCGTTAACCGTGACAATGACAGTGACAGTGACAGAGAATTGCAAGAAATGATCCTCGTTTGGAAAGGGAACGTCCTACTAATGACAAAAAAATGTCAACAAGCAACGCAGTTCGATCAAGCACAGATTTATGACTTGTTTGCCTCCCTGGTCAATGCGAATGCGACTGGTAAACAATTGGTATCTGTTCTGTTCTATGCGTTTCTGTCTTGTGTTGTATTGTTTATTGATACTAGTATGATATTGGGCACGTATGAGAGGCTGGTACCGTTAGTTAGTCGACTTTGATGATGATGACAATGTTGATGACTGACTGGCACGAAGAACATTGATGCCATTGCAAATACTTCGGTACTAACGATGGACCCACCCGCAAATGTCCAAGGCCAAAGGGTCGTGCGAGCTGTCGTGTCTCGTGTCCTATACCGCCACCCTCTACACGACCCGTCGGAACGCCACCGTCTTTGCGTCTATCCTATACACTGAAATTTCCTTCCGGAGGAGTTGGGCGTGTTTGTGGAAACCCGGAACTTCCAACGCCTGGCTGGATGGCCGGTGGAAGTGGGACGTCACACGTGGACGATGTGTGATGTCGACACCTCCCGCCTCGATGTGCACTTTTTTGTCCAGAGTTCTGGATATCCCGTATTTCTTGTCTCTATATATCCCTTGCCAGATGGATGATGCTAGCTTTCGACAAACCCAAGAAAACCGGTGGGTATCCAAGCCATCACTTCACCTTGCCAGCAGAGACTCCCACAGCGACTCCGTCGTTTCCCACATCGTGCCAACGCGCTGTTTCCATTTGTTCTTCTATTCCTGCCGTGCTCACAACATATTCTACCTTTCCCATCTTTTTCTTGCAACACTCTTTCCTTCACAAGGCCACATTCCAAACAATCTAATAAAACAATACAGCAACAACAACAACAATAATAATAATGATTTCAAGATCAAGAATGAATTTGCCGACGGCTGCTGCTGCTGCTGCATCACTACTCTTGTTGCCATTGCCAAGCCATGGTTGGGTCTTGCCCGTCTCTAGTCCCATCATGTCCCTACCGGTGATTGAATCGATACCCCAACATCCTTCTACCACATTACCCATTTCAGTATTCATGCCACCCTTTCCTACTACTATTACTACTACTACTGAAGTTGATGAGGACAGGCAAGTGAAAAAGAATCATAAGGTGGCCAAGTTCAAAGTCTTTTGTGATTTGGATGGAGTGTTAGTAGACTTTGAACATGGGATTAAACAACTCTTTCCATCAGATACCAAGTTTCTACCTCAATTGGCTGATTTGGAAAAGTCTACCATGTGGAAATCGGTTCGAGAAGCCGATGCCTTTTTTGAGCACTTGCCCTGGACCAAGGAAGGACGAGATCTTTGGATGGCCATTCAACATTTACAACCCGACATTTTGACGGGTGTACCCATTCATCCCAGTTCGAGAAGTGAAAAGTATCGTTGGTGTCTACGAGAATTAGGAGCTCTCACCAACAATCATAACAACAATCGACCCATTTATCATGTCGACATGGCTTGTCCCTGGACCCATGGACACCGTCCCTTGAATCGACCACCATCAGAAGTACTTGTAGTAGACTTGGACTCGCCAACATCAACAACAACGACGACCTTGTCAGCAGCAGAGAATGCTTGCCGAGTGATTACTTGCTGGTCAAGTAACAAACACTATGAAAGTGGTCCAGGCCATGTACTCATTGATGATCGAGAATCATTACGAGAAGCATGGGAGCGCAAAGGAGGTATTTTCATTCATCATCAGCCGGGCAATCTCAAGGGCACACTGGAACAATTGAAACGTCACGGAATTCTACTCTCGGATTGAGAAAGTGCCTGTGAATCCACTCTTTCTTTTTTGCCTTTTTTACATCCATCCATAGATTTGCACATGCTTTGCAAAATAGATTCCTTCATTATAGATTGTATTTGTTGTGCCATTGTCATTTGCTGTAGTGGTTTGCCTAGCAGTGTATGAGAATATGCGACCTACATGTGCGCCAATTCGGTGCTTCTGGTAGCGGCCTTGCATCCATCTACATTTCATGTTCAGCTATAATAATAGCGGAATAACATGAAAATGATTAATGAAATATATAAATTATTGTACTTCTAAAACATTTTGATATCGGCACTCATGGTGCCAAGATCAAATAATTTCTTTTCCTTTTTGCGGTAAATCTGAAAAGGGTTGCAGGGAGCCTCCGTTAAAGTCGTCTTCATCATCGTCTCGATAATTCAAATTCTGGCTGGCAGTCAACGAAACCTTGTCCGTGTCATCTCGGAATAAACCAAGACCAAAGCCTGACGACGCTTTGGCATCATCATGATAGCTCAGTTCTGCCGAAGCATCGTATATTGACACGGGCACCTTGCGGCTTCGTCGGCAACACCTTCGGTACACCATGTACAAGATCCCAAGCAGTACAAAGGCCAGCACAACAAAGCCAACGATTTGACCTGGGGTCTTGGCATTTTTCGTGTACTTGTTAAAGAACTCTGATGGGACTCCCTTGGATTTTATCGTTGGTCCAAGCAATGGTGGCTGGTGAACTCCGTAATGCTTGTCAAACAACATGACAAACATATCACTATTTCGTTCTTTCTTGTCCGTTCCCTTTCGCATGCGAAAGAAGTCCCCAGTCGTATCGCCGTACACAATCGCATTACCGTTATTATCTGCCTTGATGCTACCACCACGAGCCACGCGGTCGTCTCCATTGGAGCCAGTTTGCTTTAACCAGCGCAACTGACCATTTAGCGAAGAAATTTGAGCTACAAATATATCATCGCCACCAGCAGATTGCGAAGGCACACCAGGACTGGATTGTGCGTCGAGCATTCGAGCACCATTCTCTACCGTTCCGGCAACATACAACAAGTTTTCGGTGGAATAAACGTCACATCCATACGCTGCCGCTGCTGTTCGTCCTTTTTTGTCGTCAATCTCCAAACGCACCAACCACTCCAAGGAAAGCTCCGACAACTTAATCTTGGCGGCAAAAGCATGGACAGGGCGCTTGTTTGGATTTTTCGGGACTTTCTTGTTACCATCCCATACGGATTGGGTTGCTCCAACAATGAAAAAATAATCAGAGTCTTGGGGATCGACGCAAGCATTCATGACCCAACTATCACTTTCATCATTGGCCTCTACGTATTGGATAGATTTTCCGACGTCCAAGGAACCGTCTTCTCGCTTAACCTTGGAGATAAAACCATCAAGAATACCGCCGTTTCGAACAGTACCCACAACCACTAGATAGTCTGCCACGGAAATCATGCCAGTGACAAGCATCTGATCATTGTCACCGAGTGGATAGGTTACGCTCCACTCTGAGTCAAAGTTTTTCGCTGCTCCTTGCGCGAAAGGGTCACTGTCTCCACTGCGAGAATACCTCAAAGCATCAATGCTCATTTGGTAAGAATTACCGTACTTGTCGACTCCTCCATTGGTGAAATTGGGAAATTCATCCCCCTTGACCTTGGAATAATCAGGATTGATCTTGGCTTCTTGTGAAACCATGGACACGGTCCAAAAGGTATCCCCATCGGCCACGAGTGCCACGGGGTACGTGACCGGATGGTTTCCAACGATTGCGCCACCAATAAACTCAAACTTGTGTTGATATGCAAGATCGACTGCAAATCCAAATTGTTGCGCTCCTCGTTCGGCAAGTTCGGTCAATAATCCACCATACTCGGTAGCTCCTACGACGATGGCATTCCGTTGGCCGTTGAATGGGTTCGCGGCAATGGCAGTACAAGCATCATGACGTGCATTGCTGCCGTATTTGTCTCGTTGCATCACATCGAGGTTGGGTAATTCGACGCGACTAAAGAAACATGAAGAGGTCTTTGAGGGATCGACTCCTGGTCCAGAAAAGGCACCATATGTCGCTCCAGTCAAGTACAAAGAATTTGTAGTACGGTCATAATCCATCCCACCGGCGTAGGTAGGGCCAACATCCGGTCCTATTTGCATAGCAATGATATTGTCAGGAATAACTTCTCCAGACGCGTCGACATCCTTGTGGTAGACTTGCGGAGGTACAGGGGCATCCGTTGGTTGACCCTCAGGAACGTCGGCGACTGGCCCCGATCCTGGTGCAGACGTTCCTTTGGTGCCAATGTTACCGCTCGATGCTAAGAGAACGGCAAGGAAAATATCAGCATTGCTGGAAACGGCTCGATCGCGATAAATGGCACCCGTAGTATCCCCAAATACAATGGCATCCCCATCCTTGCTGACGGCAAGGCCGCCATGGCGTGCCAATTCGTCATCGCCTACGGATCCAAACTGCTTAATCCAGGTGGCGTTACCTTCCGCGAGGTTTAATTTGGCTACCCAGACATCGTTGCCACCCATGGAATCTCTTCTAACTCCGTGGTCTAGCAGCGCCGCACCGCTCTCGACCGTGCCACCCACATAGAGATTATCGCCAGACACGGAACATGCCACCGCATAAGCGGATGTAGGAACCTCTTCTCCTGGCTTGATGGCACCTCCTTGGATTGTCCAAGTTTCGGTGAGAGTATCGAGATTGATCTTTTTGGCAAACCACATGAGAGAGTCTTCTGGAATAGAATTCCAATCATTGTCACTTTGCACTCCGCCGACGTCTCCTTTCGTTGCCCCCACCACAATAACGGAATTATCGTCGCTAGGAACATCGCATATTTGACTCAGTACATCGTCCGCCGGTGATCCGATACGAGCATTATTGAGTGCAGAACTCAATAATTCTCCCGTGGAAGGATCAATGAGGGTAATGTATCCATCAGCATCGTCTCCCTCTGCGTTGCCGTATGCAGCTCCCTTGGCTCGAGTGCTTCCAACCACCACCAGTACATCTCCGCTTGATCTTCGTTTGAGAATGAGACCTCCGACATGAACCGAGTTGACAGAACCATCGGATTCGGGTTGTACGGGGTAGGTCTTACTCCAGACCGACTCAAAGTTCGGAAGCGTCAACTTTTCAATCGTCATAGTGAAAGCCTTTCCGTATTTGTTCAAATAACTCCAGTTTGGATAATCGGTACTGGTTGGGCTGTTGGAATTTTGTCGTAGGTCGTTGGACGTCATACTGGCCACATAAATGGTGTTTCCGTCAACCTGTACAGCTTGCGGATAAGGAATCGTTTGTGACAATGACAATAGATTCCCGCCTTGTTTAGCCGCCAAGTCATCGCCGTTAAGGATCATTCCAAATCCAGTTTGCTGAATATCTAGCTTGCTGTCATAATACATTCCTCCAGGTTCAGAGTTGCCAACAATGACAATAGACGAGGTTAACAGATCACCTCCTGGTGCCATGTCAATTCCCCGACATGCTTCCAAGGCATTGGGATCTCCCAATATATTGTAGGCCTTGGTTTCCATGCTGCCCACTTCGATGCGTGCCACCAGGCATCCCGGCGCTTGAGTCTCATCGCCTTGTGCAGAGGTGTAGGAGAGCCCGAGAATAAGAACTTGATCGAAATCGGGATCATAGATGAGTCCAGAAGCATAAATGGCACCAGGATTCGGTCCACTTTGATGTGCTTGTGCTGTCGGGGGTGCAATAGCGCCCTCCTTCAATTCCGATGTTGGATCTAGAGTAGAATCCGTTGGTTCCAAGGTAAGGTCAAGAATTGCAGATTTTTGGCCTGGAGTATCCCCCTCCCAAGTGACGGGAAAGGTGCCATCGGAAGATCCAAAGGAAATGACATAAATGTCAGCTGCAGCGCCAACGGTGCGGTTTCTATAGAGGGAGCCGGTAGTATCTCCAAACACCACGGCATCACCAGTCGGATCGATTTTAATTCCACCTGCCCGGCCCATGTGGTCGTTGCCCTTGCTGCCGACTTGTTGCATCCAATTGACCAAGCCGTCCGCTTTCTTATATTGAACAATGAAAATATCGTCACCGCCCTGCGAGGTCTGATAATCGGACTGATCAATGATTCCAGCCCCGTCCATGACTTCTCCAGCCATGTAAACGACATCATTGTAGACGGCACATCCCCAGGGAGACATGGTGGTGGGTGCAGTGCTGGAGGGTTTGTACGCTCCATGTTGGACAATCCAATCACTAATCAGCGTATCAACGTTAACTTTCATGATAAAGGCCTGGAGTGATCCCTCAACAGGCGCTACATCCCATGAATTGATTCCCCCCAGGTCACCCTTGGTGGCTCCCACAATGTAGAAACTGGATGGGTCATTGGGATCGTCACAGATGGACGTCACGACATCGTCATATTCAGTCCCAAAGCGTTGGTTGTTGAGGACTCCAGATTTGAGCTCCCCAGTGGATGGGTCTAGAAGTGTAATGTATCCATCTTGATCGTCACCTTCCGCTGGTCCGTAGCCGATTCCGAGTGCGGCGGTGGAACCAGCTACAATCAAGCCTACGTCTTGCTTAAAAATCATGCCACCCACGTAGACACTTTTGGTCGATCCATCGGCAGATTTTTCGACTGGGAATGGTCGAGACCAGGCCGGCTTGAGGGTTGGTTTAGTAGAAGAAGAGTCACCGCCCAAGAGACCGTCAATGGCACTGCCGGTTCCAGCCCGAGTGTACTGCAGTCTTTCCACAGTCATCTGAAAGTTGGTACCGTGTTGGAATAGATGCGTCCAGTTGGGGAATTCGTCCGAGGGCGTGACGACAGTGTTGTCGTTGGCAGTCATGCTAGCAACGTAGAGAGAGTCTGGATCATTAGGATCCACAACCACGGCTTGGGGGTAGGGAACTAGTGTATCGGTAAAGAGGGAGGAGCCGGCAATGAGCTTCAGGTCGTCACGGCCGACAGTCATTCCAAATCCGACTTGTGCTTGGGAGGTGCCATCGGCGAAAAGGCCACCGGGCTCTGAGGTTCCTACGACGACTAGTTGCTGGTCCGAAAGGACAGCAATCCCACGGCAGGTCTGAGCAATGGTCTCACTGACTCCATAGGTATTCAAGAGGTTGAACTGGAGGGCAACGTCGTTTTCGGTGAGTGATGCCACAAAACAGTCTGGTGCTGCTAGGACTTTACCGTCGACAATGCCCGAGTTAATGTTGGTGTCATAAGTAATGCCAGTGAGGTAGAGGTTCTGGTCGTCCATGGCCATACCGGCAGCATACACAGCCCCATCGAGTGGGCCGCTCTGGAAATACGATGTGGCCGTGATCGCACTTGGCAACAGGACGAGAAAATATGCGAACTTCATGCTTCGGGTCTTGGTTTTGGTACGCCGGTAACAATTGGTGACGTTGCTTGTTGCGTCGTATTTAGACTCTCTGAGCCGTCTTGACAGGGTCAAGTCGAGTGTCTAGTGTCTAGTGTCTAGTGTGGTAGAGAAGCGTTGGGCGTGTGATGTGTGATGTGTGCTTTGTGCCTCTTGTGTTTCCACCTTTTGTTCTTGTGATGTCGTGATGTCGTGTCGTCGAGCAGTCGATGGCCACAGTACCAAAAACAGGAATACCCAAAAGACTATGAGATCAATGGGTTCAGGTTACAGGCCACGTGATGGTGTCGCTGTTGTCGTTGTTGTCGTTGTTGTCGTTGTTGTCGTTGTTGTTTACTGTCAAAGTCAATTTACAACCAGGACCAGAACTGTGGTCATCGTCGTCGGTCAATGCCTTTCTTTGTTCTTTTTACCGCGTGTGTGGAGGATCTTGCCCGTGACCGTTCGGAAGGCGCACCTCGTGCAAGGTGGAATTGATAATTGAGCCAGTGAGTCGTTTATATGGATTCCCTCGAAACGACCGTGGCAAATTTTCCCTATTTATCCGTAGTCTTGGCAATCCCCCCCTTTTGGCCTATGTGTATACTACGGGTTGGAGTGGCACCTACTCAATCGTACTAACGTTATTTGTACTATGAGTTATGAGACAGCAAGAAGTGTCGCCTGCCGAAAGTTCGCCCGCGGGCTCGCGGATCAACAAACCTGTCCCTTCCGAATCTCATGATGAGTAGTCATGCGAACGATTTATATATGAGTTCAAGTACCTGGTACACATATATATACAAGGACTCGATATGTTCGTACCCGCTACCGACCCAGGGCGGACCACACGCACCCACAGGCAAATGATTGTTGGTGGTCGATTGTGCCACTTTGTTTACACTTTACACAATGGTCCGAAATGTCTCTCGTAACTATGGACTGCTGATTCTCCTGTTTCCATTTCATGCCTATCCAGTCGTCACATCAGCCTTTTCGGATGTCATTGCTAGAGGAAACAATAACAAGAAAAACTGTCCTCGCCACAATTCAAGTGTACCACATCCAGCACATCATCATCATCAGCAGCAGCATCATGACAGAAAATCATTGATGGCATCTACATCCACATCCATTACTACAAAATCACCATTATGGTTTCGACAACGTCCTTGCCCTTTTCGTTCAACATCACAACAGACTCTACATGTACTTCGTCTTGCCAATGGAGGTGCCGATGACACTTCTTTGACGACGACCCCCAATGACAACAACGACAACAGCATTAACAACATCAACAACGATACCAAAGATGCGGCAGCACAAGGGAGGTTCCTACTATGCCTAGTGGCTCTGCTCTATGGAACATTAAATGTGTCTCTACGACTAGTATATCAACTTCCCATACCACCAAATGCGCCGGCCATGTCCGCGACAAGAGGTTGGATCGCATCCGTTTGTTTTTTACCCCTCCTTTTTCTTCCAAAAAAGCTGGCAACAATGCAGGAGCAGCAGCCACAACAACAACAACAACAACGACCAGTGGATTCATCGTCCTCATCGCCAGGGTCTTACACTCCACTTTTATTGGCCGGTTGCGAATTGGCCGTTTGGAATGCCTTGGCCCAAGGACTACTGAATGTGGGTCTCTTGTCCACTAGCTCGGCTCGAGCCAGCTTTTTGACACAAACCAGTGTCTTATTGACACCCCTCATTTCCATTTTGGCAGGACAATCCATTTCCAAGGGAACTTGGATTGCCTGTGGAATTGCACTTGGTGGTCTGGTGCTCTTGTCGGGGGGAGGTGGATTGGTCTTGGCTTTTACTACCGGTGATTTATTGGTACTGGGTGGTGCACTTGCTTGGTCATGCTACTTGTTGCGCCTAAGTCAAATCGGATCACGATTCAATGAAATCAACTTGCAATTTCTCAAAACAATCGTGCTGGCCTTTCTCTACTCGGCATGGCTCTTGACCAGTTTACCATGGGTGGGCGGCGGTGGCAACAACATGATCGCCGACCTTTCCAATGCCATGAAGTGGGCGATTGGTCCAGGTGCACTCGCCGCTTGGGCAGCTCTTGTGTTTAGCGCCGTCGGTCCGGGTATAGCTGCGGATGTCTTGCAACAACAAGGACAAAGACATGTCTCTGCCTCGGAAGCCAATGTACTCTTGTCAATGGAACCAGTCTTCGCGGCAGTCTTTGCTCGCCTCTTACTTGGGGAGGTCACTACACCGACAGAGGCAATCGGAGGCGGGCTCATCTTGTTGGCCGCCCTCATTGCAAGCACGACCAATAATACAGCCAAGGTGGTCAACGATATTGAGAAACGATGAAAATGTCAGAAATATAGATCAAGAGCAAGGCTACCGTAGTATATTGCTAAGGCACTGACATGACACCAAAGCAAAGTGCCACTATACTAGTCAAAGATTGACTCCATTGTGTCTTCATCTAGGATTTTCTCCAACTCGGGTTGAGTTTCGACGTCATCAATTTTTTTGGTCAGCTGAGGGGACATGGTTGAGTAGTGGCTGGATGATACTTGTAGTAACGCAGTCAAGGTTGTATAGTCCATCGTCTCAGGAGATGAGAAGTCATTCCAGTCTATTTCAAGAGCTTCTAAGGCTCTTCCGAGTAGCTCGTCATGATTTGGATTGTCGCTTGACCGAGGAGTTACCAAACCATGGTAGTACTCTATCGATAGAGCAGATTTGTGTTCCTCTTTGTGGTATGCTTGCTCTCCTTGGGGATTTGTGTTGACCGGATCTAGTCCTAATGGCAACGATGATGACAAATAGGTGTCAACCGATTGATAAAACTTACTGGAAGAAGCGTGGCTTGGAGTTCCGCAACAGTTTTTAGTAGGCTGACCTTCAATATTGGAGCCTTTCACAAAAGAAAACTCATCACCTATTTCATGCCAAAACGGATGTTCGCTTGGTGTGCAATTGTGGAGTACTGGATTCCCTCTTGCTTCAACCTCAATGTCATGAGCCCCACTAGTAGTAGCGTTGTAGACATTATGATTGGACCCTGTTGTTACTTGAGTTAGAGAAGGGCCAGACAACAACATGAAGACTGGATTCTGAGAATCTTGAACGGATTGTGGGGCCCCGCGAGTAGAAACGTTCGTGGGTTTTAGCTTGGCACTCAACCTGACAGACAATGATTTGACAACAGATCTTCTCCTTATTCCCAAGCTCTTTACCTTTTCCTTGCGATTGTATCGAGGGTTGCGAAAAACGTCGACTCTCTTCATCCCATCATTCACTTGTTCCATTGTCCGAATGAATCCATACCTTAGGAGCTGAAAAGTGAGAGCAATGGTAGTAGTAGGAGTAGGCCATTGCAAAAAGTAACAAAGAAGTATGATCAAGGAGGAGGCATGGGCAACAACAAGCAACAATTTGTGGCTGGTGTGAGTCGGCCAGCTCCGAGCGATTGATGGGAACACACCAGCCAGCAATGGTCGCAATTCGATCTTACTACTCGCTCCGAGACGCCGCACACTTACCTCTCCAATGAATGCGTCATACGTTGTCAGGGTGAAGTATGTCTTCATGATGGTGTTCATGAACACATTCGGCTTCGATATCGAGAAGCCATCGCCGTCTAGAAGCCATGAAACAGTGCACTGATTTCCATGGTTCTCGCTATCTTCCAAGAGTTGCCACAACCTCCATGGGAAAGGAACTTTCAACGAAGAGAAATCTGTGCATCGAATCTTACCCTCTCCTCGGTTAACATCGTCATGTCCTCCCTCTCTCACTGAATCCATGGAAACCAACATGATGGCTCCCTTCTTACTTTTCTCTTTCTTGTCTTGTGTCGAAGCACCGTGGTGTGATCCTTGGGGTGACATCGCCGCAATTTCATTCTTTCGCGTCATGGCTAACTGGCGGTCCGTTTCGTTCCCAGTCAATGAAGATCTTGCGTTTCGTCCCAACCATATTTTCTTGCTCTACCATTTGAGTTACCGGTATATCCAATTTCACGTATATTTCTCGGTAGAAAATATTGGGGGCATATTTGTATGTTGTGAACTGTTCTTTTGGATATAGCTTTTAGGGTGATTATGTCGTAGTACTTGTGGTAACGCAAGCCATATACGGTATGAATGTACCTGGTAATTCAAAAAGCCGATAATTCACTTTCAACATCAAGCACTCCCCAGAAGTTGGTGATGCTTTCGCAACCGGTATGACCATCGCCTTATTTTACAGGCATCTTTCAGATTGGAGATTGGAGCTTTTGAAATCTTTGCTTACCTGAGGGCTTAATAGGATTCAACTGCAATATTTATAAGCAGAAACGGAAATAAAAGGACTGACTATAGCCCTCTCGCCTTCCACAATTGTCTGATTATGGCCCCATTCGACCCCACACCCCACATCCATCAATTTCGACAAACTTGTTCTTGACACTTCATCAAGCTGAAAATCGAGAATACAAACAATACTTCCCCTTTTCGAAAGTGATGAAGCTTGATAATGGCAGTTCTTCCAGCACTGGTATGACAACGCGATGAAGGGGATACTGGTAGTTGTTTCGAGTTCGACTTTCCTGCTCTTCCGGCCGTAGCAAGACAACGAGGCTTCTTCAAAATCATGCAGCGAAGTCAGAAGAGTTACAGTTTGTTCTCGTGCTGTGCAAATATCCTTGATACAGCGATCTTTCAAGCATTTCGTGTGACCTTTCCCTTAAATATATGTCAACGACTACCGGATCTTACCAAGACCATGAAGAAATGGGCAATTGGGCCAGGTTCTTTCTTGTCTTTATGATAGCACAGTCGGGCATAGCAGCATTCTTCTAACAACAAGGACAGCGAGATCATTGTTAAAAACAGGCATACAAATATTCAAGTTTTTCGATGGAACTCAGTTTTTCGAAGAACACCGAGAAGATGTCTCTTGCCTCACAAGCCCATGTTCTCGTATTGATGAAACCCGTGTTTCGCAACTGTCCCTGTCTACTTCTTTCTTGGAGAAGTCACGTTAGTGATAAGGGCAATGTATTGGGAGGGGTCTCACCATGTTGGCAGCCATGACTAGAACAAGTACGATCGGCCGAGGTCAACACGACTATAGGAACTCGAAAAATACGCAAGTAGAATGTCAAGCAAGGAAGTGCTATCATTTTGTTGTGAGGTTGAGGCAGGTACCGTTTGATGAGATGATGCCTAGACGCACGGCGACAAACTATGATTATGCTAATCGAAGATTGAATCCATTATATCTTCATCCAGAGTTTGCTCCAATTCGAGTTGAGCGTCGACGTTATCAGATGTTTGCGAAATCTGAGAGTATGTGGTTGAGAAATGACTGGAACGCGCTGGTAACGTCCCAGGCAACCAAGCACAATGCATAGGCTGTGGACATGAAGCGTCACTCCCACTCGTTTCAAGAAATTGCCAAGCTTGTCTTAGGAGCTCGGTATTGTGGTTTTGACGATCGCCTGTTCGTGTAATCCAATCATTGTAGCACTCTGTCGGTACACTCCTAGTAGTACCTGTAGATTCATGCTCTTCGTTCTGGTAAACTGGCTGTTCTTGGGTACATGCACGTATCCGTATTGTATTAGGATCAGGCGATGAAAATGATACGTTGCTGTTAACCAATTGATGGTACTGTGCGATGGAAGTGGAACTCCTTCTAGAGCCATCCTGATTCTCGTCCATGACGAAGGAAAAATCGCCATCTGTGTCGCTTCCACAAAAATATTCGCTATTATTTGGAAAGAAAACGGACGATGATAAAGGATCATTGTGGAGTCGTCGATTCATTCTTGCGTCGACCACCCCACCATGCATAGCGTCTTGAGTAGCCCCGTGGATGTTCTGGTTGCGTTTCAATGCAGTTAGTGCTTGAGTTTGGTGTAAAGAATTGGGGTCGTTGCTTTGGGAATCACGATATGAAGATGGTCCATAACAAGATCTAACTTCTTCTTGGTTCTCGGCAAGTTCTTGTTGTTTTTGTTGTTGTTTTGCAGAAGCGGTCAACCTATCAGAAAATGATCGAGAAACAGATCTTCTCCTTATTGCCAAGCTCCTTAGCTTTTCTGTGCGATGGTATCGCGGATTGCGAAAGACGTCGACCCTCTTCAGGAGCTTATCCTCATCAATCGCCGTCCGGGTGAATCCATATCTGAGAAGCTGGTGGTCGCGGAATTCGAGATGCGTGGTCATAGGCGCCCGTGACAAAATAAGGTGGTGACACACAACATAAGTCAGAAATCGTTGTTGTCGGCCGGATGCATCAGGCAGCTCATGATTCACGCAGCAACCATCGTGCGTCTTATATCCATCATAATTCTTACCTCTTGAGTGAATGAGTCATATGTTGTTAGGGCGAAGTATGCCTTCATGATCGTATTTGTGAATGCTCGAGGTTTCGATATCGCGAAGCCGTCTCCATCTGGAAGCCATGAAACAATGGACTGATTTCCATTCTTTTCGCTGTCTTCCAAGAGTTGCCAAAGCCTCCAAGGGAAGGGAACTTTCAATGAAGAGAAATCTGTACTTCGAATCTTGTTGCCGCCTTCTCCATGCTGACCAAGAATGTGTGCACCACCATCACCTTCTCTTGTATCTTTTGTTGACTGTGAATGCAAGGATGATAACGTGGCTTCACCATTGCGGCCTCTCTCGTCCTCCTCGTGTGTCGCCAAAGAGCTCTTTGGTGCTCCTGGCTCTGTTACCCATTGATCTTTTCGCCCCATGTTTGATTGTGAGTTGTGCATTTTAACTTTCTTGCGATTGCTGTTTTGTTATGCAACGACGGTATTTGCAGGTTGTCGTTTACCGTCGGTCGCTTTTTTAGAGCATATATTTATTGCGAATTGTGATAGGTAGAGCGTTCTTCGACGCAAATCAACTTCAAAGAAAGGAACCATTGAAAAGGTGATCCAATTCAAGGACCGTCGCTTACTACCTTATAGCAATATCAGAAAGGAAAAGCCGGACTGTGAATCACGGTTGAGCTGGAATTTACACCGGTACCGGTTCATTGATCGTTATGTGGAGTGTGGCGTTCTCATAAATGGTAGGGCTTTAGAATCCGACGTTTTCATAAGGGGTTGTTGAATGTGCAGGCCTAAAATCAAAATCAGAATCGCTAGTCATCTAGTCATGGCAAGAGAACATACCTGGTAGGGTTCAAGAATCGTTTATAATTTGCCTCGTTATAAATTGGTGACAATGCATGCATAAAGGCGCTCTGTCGGAATAGTTAATATTGTGAGATGCTGCTCTGTGAAATATTGTCGAAATATTTATCTCGCAAGGCATATGTGTGTGTACACATGAGCGACATCGAAATTACGTACTTTCCGATGACGACTTTGTGGCCACATTTTGCGCTACTCACGATGTCAGAACACAGGTGTCAACTACATATCTTACATGTCAAGTAAGCAAGTACAAGGTAGAAACTAATGACTAATAGCTCACAATCTTGCTACAAACAGTTTCTCGCACGCTCTATAACGCCCCTTTTCTTCACGGGACATTTCGATCACTACTGTTGAAGGAGCAAGGAGCAGCCATTGGACTTCTTTTGTTCCTTTTTCAGTGGAACAGTTCGTCGTCGCATGAACTGTAAGATAGCAAGGAGTATGACGAGGAAGCTTTATTTATTATTATGGCCTGCTGGACAGCTTCGGTAATGGTGTCAAAAAGGCCTACGGTACCAACGTTGATGAGTAGCATGGATCAACATAGTGGTGGTGCGATTGGAAAGTCTCCAGTTGGTTCGCATTGCAAGAAGTACATGCGATGTGAAATTCATTTACAGTTAGTGAACGCAAAAAGAGGAGATGAAGGTGCGGCGTTTTGTGAATGGCCCCACAGTACGTGTACCGGTACATTGGCCTAGCCAATGAAATTTCAAAGCAGAAAGCTACACAATATACAATATGAGAACCAATAATTTTGGTTCTCATACTCTACTGCCAAGCTACGTGGAAGCATCAACAATAATAATAATTGATAACAATAAGAATGACAATGCTTTTTTTCTCGTCGGATGATACCTTGTCACTCTGAACAAATCGAGAATACAAAAACTTCCTTGTGGTCGGGTGTTAGTGGATTGCTGCGTTCTGTTGCGGAGTGTTGGTCTTGGTCTTGGTCTTGGTTCTCAGAATCTAGAAGCACTTGTCGCCAAGCCAGACATTCCATCTTCCATCCACGGGCAAGCACTGATTGAATGACTCGATTGATTGTTGTAAATGTAGCACTGGTATCGCCTTCTCTCGTATCTCTTCGTTGAAAGCTCAATAGTAAGGAAGGGGGTTTGGATGCGGAGGATGCTTCAAAGAAGTAGGCCGCCGTGTCCAAAAGTGCATTGAGCATGGAAACTAACCAAACGCAGTCTGATGCGACAATCAAATCAACGTTTTCATAGTGATGTCGATGAAGTTGTTCCGAAACGGGTTGCGTCCAGTCCAAGGGTGTAGTCGCCGCCCATCCCTTGCCAATTGGAACTCCGGGTAGTGGTTGTAACCATTGCGGGCAATCCAAAGACTCACTATCAATGGATGGAGAATGATCAGATGTCCTCTTGTTGACATCATGGTTGTCATCACGCTTGTTACAATTCGCAAGAATATTTGGATGTGTCGCGTTCTCCGCCAAGGTTGCCAAATCCGTCAATAACACATGCGCACCAGCCGCTGCCAAGTTGGTTCCCAAGACTCCAATCCCTGCACCTAGTTCCAATACGCGTAGTGGTCTCGTCCCATTTGTTCCTTGTTGACTCTCCTCGTGAGTGATCTGTTCGCGCCAAAATGTGAGCACAGGATGTTCCACAAGAGTGGCGTCATTGTTACTTGGAGGCCATGTCAAATTCTCCAAGAGTAGTCTAGTCCCTGCCCATATTTGGAAGCCCGTCGCTCCGGCCAAGGTATAACCGGCATCGAAAAAATTTGGGTCAACCGTCTCGTAGGCCTCCTCGAGATCTTTGTCATCGACCTTGGCCTCTTCTTCCACAAGGACTCCAATGGATCGTTTGCGGCAATTGAATTTGAGATTTCCCGTCAAGGCTGATGATGGTGGGGGCGTGCATTGAAATGTTACAGAGCCAACCGATCCTTCTTCCACGCTTTCGCTGCAGTGAAAGTCGGCTGGTGGGGGTCGATGGCGGGTAAGTTCTCGCAGCTCTTGAGCAATTAATGTGTTCGGGTCAGATTCGACATCTATAGATGATGTCATGTTGTCAGAGGCCAGAAATGATACCATGTGCAAGTACAAGGTACCGTCCAAGCAGAGCGAAGTGGGGATCGTCGACGCTTGTCGCTTGTGCACGAGCTACCACCGGCTGGGGCTTGATTTGTGGTGGTGGCAAGTTTCTCCTAGTGGCAAGGCGCGCTCGTATTCCCAGTAGAAACTAGGTACGCGCGTCACGTGTCACAAGTGTCACCGCTCATGTCTAAAATGGTCATTGGTAAAAAGTAAAATGTAAAGTGGGTACGGGTCATCAATAGTCAATTAACAGTAAATTGAGTTTTGCATGTAAATCCAATTCGCATCTCCTATCGAAAGATATTCCCCGGTCATGTTGCCAATGAAATACATGGCTACCATTCGAATTGCTTTGAAATGCGTCTTCAAGCCAGTGATCTTGTTTTATTGACGGATGTCCATCCATCCAACCAACCAGGGACAAGTCATTTTCCCCGGTAGGTGCAAGAAGGGATCAAGTTCGCGTTCTCGACAGGCAATTGTGGACAACGACGACGACGACGACGCATGGAGAATTGAATGAATGGGAAGTTTGGTGTCGTGCCATGACAATGGGACATTCAATTTTTGATTGTGAGTGATGCTCGAAGCAATCAACCAAGCCTCACGTTTTACCGCGACAGTCCAAGTGGACAAACTCTCTGAATACGTTGGGCCCTCGTTCTGACAAAGTTCCAGTAGAAGTTCCCCAGTCAACATTCCAAATTTTCATTTATAATCTGTGCCATATCCATGACGCCAAATTCCACTACAAGTTGTAAGTTGGGCATCCTTCTCTAAGAAAATATCCACTACCGGTACTTGTCGGCTAGTATCTTTCGTACCACAACCAGAAAACTTGGCCACCAGCCGTTCCTATGGAATCTTTTGGATTCTGTGATTCCTAACAAGTGGAGAAACAACATGGTGGAAAGCATTTTATGGCAGATAGAAAGAAGTCGCTACTGTAAAAAATGTGGTCATGTCAGGCGGCTACAAGCTGTTCTCATGAGTCACAATACGGGTACTACCGGCCTAACCTGAATCTCCAGGATCACATCAAGTGTTGAACAGGATCATGCGGCCATTAACAACCCTGAACAATGGCTCCGTGAAGAGTGGATTTGACTACTTTTACGGTATCGCAACATCCTAATACAGAAATTCTCTCTTAGGGAACGTGTGTGTTCAAAAACAACCAAAACACAACAATCTACATTTACAGTGAAGCGACTGACAGCTTGGTTGTTTCCTTGAGTGATTGTATGTCACTACCCGTTTTGGTACTGCTTCTGGGAATGATTTACTGTTTGAGGACCCGTACAATAAAAGCTTTGGTTTCGTTCCAGAAGTACTGCCCATGGTGTCCATATTTTAAATCTGTTTCAATAAAAGTCAACACGACGTTGCGACTTCGAATGGTATTGTCTCGCCTCGGTGTGCAGTGATTCAGCGAATCAGTGACTGGCGGTAGCATTCCACACAGTCACCACGTGCAACGTTTTATCCTAGCTTGACGACGGTTCGCCCCCTGGTGACAGCAACATGCGTTGAGGACAGGCAAGTGGACAATCGCTGTCGAATCGTTTCAGTCCAGTTTTCGTCTTGAGAAACGTTCTTGGTGGGGTAAAAGTACTAGTCCATCGTGCTGATCGAGGCGATACGGGAGGATATATATTAGCGCTTCCTGGAGGTGTCAACACACTTTGAGGTGATCGGTCGACAGGACAATTCAATGAAGATGAAAATTCGTTCCACGGAGAGTTTATGATCCGCGATGATGACATTGTATCACGATGATCGACCGGCATTGTCCTTTGATCGTTACACGGAGGCAGGCTTGATGATGATGACAATGATTCTCTGGTGGATGATCGAGAAGGAAGAACAACAGGCTCGTCGATATGAATTTCTCTCGTCAAGAAGGAGCACCCTACTGCTTGATCGTTTGAGCAGCGAGTCTTCCTTCGCAATGAGCAACTAGGCATGATTGCATTGTCAACAACAACTTCACAACTAACGATGAGTGGTTGTTTGCGGCCCTGTCTGTTTCTGGTACTAGCTCTCCTTCTGGAAATGGCCTCATCGATGAGTTGCTGTACAAAGTCTTCAACTGGAACCGTCATTACTTGTTCACTGTCAAGTTGGTGCATTCCAAGATTGTCTGACTTCTACTAACGGTTACTATAGTATGAGGTAGACAGTTTGTATAAAATGATGTTCCAGCGTTTTCAAAAAAGCCGATACCGAGGAGGTCCTTCGCTGGGATGAAAGTTCTGCAGGTTCACACTTGGAATTGTGACACATGAAAACTACCCAGTGAGTTTTTGATTAATTGAAATTCATAGATGATATATGCCCTACCTCCTTGTGCAGAGCTCATGCAATCACTGGGGCAGTATGTGAAAGTACACATTCTTATGGATTTATCGAGAGTTGGATGGATTGATTATGGATTGATATGGGAAGATCATCAGGCACATTTAGGCAAGGATTCCTCGCCGTGCACTGTTATGAGGCTTGCATCCTCAGTCAAGCATGGCCACCACAGTTATCATAGAAAAAAATTTGTCTTGCCGGTTAACCTAGTCGTGGGTGGGACGTGACTTTGCCACCCCGAGGTGGCGCTCGTCGCACGCCTTCAATCGAACCGATCGTGCCACGTAGCAGCATTAAAGGCAGAGTGTATCAATCAGACGATTACTTCCCATCGTCACCCTACTCGCTCTATATCAAAGCGTCTTCTCGTGGAATGCTCGCAAAATACCGTAGCAAAATACGAGGCGAATTCCTGGCCAATAAAGTACCAGGTATTTCCCATGGGAAACTTGCATCTGCGATTTCCTATTTCGCTATACTATCAATTAATTATATATAAGGATCGAAGTAAAGTTCCATATACGGTAGGCAAAGGCATTGGTATCACATTTGAACGGCTTGTTATCGTGCTACCTGGTACATGATACCAGGTACCACAGTATAGGTGCGGAAAAAGCTGTGTTTGGTGTGGTGCTTGGTGCTTGGTACTTGTCCTCTAAAGGAAACGGTAAACTGCACCTTTTCTACTATGTGACTTGTTTACCATCCCTGTGGTAAAGGGAGGCACGAGCAACTACCTTTTTTTTGTTCCGTCTCACCACTGCCTTCTGCCATCGTTGTCCAGCAGCTATTGACTGTGAAAGATTTGTACCTGGAACATTTCCTTCCTGGCAACTTCGTACTACGTTAGTACATTGTAGTACATGTACCTGGTACCTGGTACATACAAGGGGTAACTGGGTACCAGGCAGGCGTGAGCGGATGGCTCCAGATGTTTGCAATCCCAGTGCGACATTGCTGCTGCAATATGTTATTTAACGATGGTAGGCCGTTCCAATGGGCAGTGGTCACGATTGTTCGTTGGAATGGACGCCACTAAACGCCAAGCAACTCGGTACGTAGAAGTTGAATACCACGGCAACTCCAAATTCTCACAATTCTGACACCTTCTCCATTCTACCAAGCGCCGAGCCCAGCACAAATCCGAACCCATCATGAAAAAGGGACCACCATCATCTGGCACCCGCGTGATGAGACTTTCGCCTAGCCAATGTTGAAAATGGTTGCATGCCTAGCAAGAACGAAAAATGAACACTTGGTGTGTTTTTCATTTTCATCGTGATTGTAATACTAGTCCATTACTAGTATCATTATGGGGTTGTTTGTTGTTTTAGTAACTATGATATGAAACTATACATTGTAGTAGAAGTTTAGGCAATCATTTGTTCGAGCAAGTCTCCGAAGATGGCATCGTCTTCCACATCGGCCTGATCAATCTTTGTATCATCAAAGGTAAAGTCTTCAAAGAAAGCATCGGCTTCCTTTTCCAATAGAGCATCAATGCCGGAAAGAGTCCAGTTACCGGCTGCTGGCTGGAAGGGATCCAAATAATGGAAGGGCTTGGAAAAGGCATCCAAAAGGACATCTTCTGCCACATCAAAGATGGATGATGGCATGATGGGGGAAGAAAGCGCTGCGGGAGCTTTCATTTCCATTGGTAACTGAGAAAGCGTCTTGGATGGATACGAAGACACACTCTGCCTGGGTGCCACCCATGGCATTGCCCAAAAGTCTGGCTCTTGGTCCGGGTTGGAGCGAGCTCGAACTCCGGTTCCCTTGACCTTGATTCGTTGAATCGAGTGCGAGAGAAAGGTACGGTCTCGCAAGAAAAGTTCATGATAATAACCACCTCGATCGCGTCCGCGCGTGAGACGCTGGAAACCATAGAGATTCAGTTGACGCTGGAAACTGGCAAGTTTGGAGAGCTTAAAGTATTCCGGAAGCATGGAAACAAACTCCTTTGGCTTGTGTACCACAAAGCAGCGTCCATGTGGCTGCCACGAAACAATGTCTTCCATGCCAGCGGCAGACGTCGCGTTGAGCATATCGTGTAACTTGAGAGGAAAGGGAGTGGTGACACCCCCACGAACGGGGTGCTCTTCTTCATAGTCCGCCGCGTTGTCTAGTGCGTGATCATGGTAATCATGTTGCACGGTAATGTGGTGTTGGGCTTGCTTGGGGGACTCGGAGATGACATCCGAATCATCGCTGCTCACCTCATTCAGTGTCAGCACGTGCTGTTGCTGAAGTAGCTGAACGGATGGGGACGGGTATGGTCGACGATTGCCTATATTCGAGATGCACATGGTGTAGTGGGTGTAGTTCTTGACAGATTGTGGATTTTTATGTTGAATGAGGGTTTTGTAGTTTTGAGTTTTGACGACCCCGTCGTGATTGACTGTCGCGGTGCAGGGATAATTCCTCCACGCGTATTTTCCAGTACTTTTTCTACTGGCGAATCCCTGACCACGTCGGTGTCTAAATGCATGCGGTCATGGATTCGACAAGGCTAATAACACCGAAAGACCCGAAAGTGGCCCTTTCGGTACTACTCATTAAGTAAGGCTCCCTAACGCGTTATTCGGCCGTCGAACTTCCCATAGGTGGCTGGAGAAACTGGGGAACATGATACATTGATGTTGCGGGGAGGAATACTCCTCGTGTTTCATTAAATAGAAAAAACAAAACAAGCGAAGGAACACAACTAAGGTATCGCTCTTATTAAACATGGATCTAAATGTTGAACATCAGTCCTTGAAGCGTGGAGCAGAAAGGGGAACCATTTGGCATCTTGCCAAATAACGAATCTCTTCGCTTCCTGTGTCCGGTGGGGGCAGCCTTTCGCGCTGTGGATTGCGGATACTTCTGTCCACCGCCCGTAATTTCTACGATTCCTTTGACCATTTCCTTGGGTTTTGGATCAAGGTGGGGTGGCTGGTTGTATTGTTGGTATTGTGTGTATCGTGGGTATTGTTGTATCCCTTGTCTACCATTATTCTTATGACATCTACATCCAATTCCACCACCAATCGTTTCCTCGAAGTATTAAACGGATTCTCTGACAGGAAAACTCACAAACGAAGTCGGGCAGAAGCGGTAGATCATTTCGTGGCGACCGCCTCTACTGTACTGTATACCTCCTCGACACCAGCGCCTTGGGGCAAACGAGTCAAGGCAAACAAGGCCCTCAAGGCAAACACACACAAGGTTGAGAAGGATTCCATTGTCCAAAAAGACACGAATGATAAAGCAACTTCCTCCTTGGATCATCATGATGATGATGGTGATGATGAGCTACTAGGCAAGGCCGACTTGGAATACTATCAAAATTGTCTTGAAAAGCAAAAGGAAGAATTGAAACAGATTGATGAGACCAGAAATGACGTATTGCAAGAAATAGCTGATGTATGGGGTGTTTACAAATATGGATTAATGCGGATTGGAGCTTTGGCAGAATTGAGCGAAGCTCCCGATGCCATTATGCCTGGGAACTTTTAATATGCTACTAATGCGGTAGGAGCAATCTCAATGTCTTGTCAGCAAATTGTTGTATACGTTCAAATACCTTGTGTGCACCACACGCTAACCGGCTACTACCGGTAGTAGATAAACAATGTACCAGGTACCAGGTATAGAAGAAATATACATAGATGTGTAATTTTATTCTTTTCTACCGGTATTCTGGTTTGACTGTGAATGTAAGGTATGGTTTCACATTGATGGAACAACAGCAAGCGCTCTAGAGAAAGGGTTGGGACCCATATCGAGGCCTTTCAGGACTGTTAAAAAAAGTCTTGTGGAAAGGCAATCTCTGGCTGCGCTGGCAAAGTGGCGTTCGTATCAGTTGGAGCTCGGCAATGCGTTCACTGTCAATTCAACATTAGAGTCTGTCCACAGAAAATGAGTGGAACTTCGTTTTTGTTTTGTTTTGGATATTTTGGTTGTGATGCTTCTTATGCGATGAGCTGTTCCAAGAGGTTGCCAAAGATCGCATCATCCTCAATTTCTGCACCCAAGTGATCGGGGAAATCAAAGTCCTCAAAGAAAGACTCGGCTTCACCATTCAACAAGTCATCAACTTCGGACCACATGTTTTGTGTGGGAGTTGGCTCTGGGAGCATGAGAGGTTCTTGCACTTGTTGCTGGAAAGGGTCAAGGTAGTGGAATGTCTTGCTGCCGAAAGCCAAAACAATATCCTCATCAATCTTGTTGTAAATCATATTCTGCGATGGCACAGTCATTGACGAGATAAGAGATGGGTAGTGTGCTTCGCGGATTTTGGCTTCATCATCATTGACCCAAGGCATGGCCCAGAAGTCGGGTTCTTGGTCAGGATTGGAACGAGCACGAACACCAGTTCCCTTGACCTTGATGCGTTGAATGCTATGGGCCAAGAAGGTTCGGTTGCGAAGGAACAACTCATGGTAGTAACCACCTCGATCACGTCCGCGTGTGAGTCGTTGGAAACCGTACAAGTTCAACTGGCGCTGGAAACTTGCAAGCTTGGAAAGCTTAAAGAAACGAGGGAGCAATTCGACAAACTCTTTGGGCTTGTGAACCAAAAAGCAGCGTCCGTGTGGTTGCCAGGATACCACATCCTCCATGCCTTCTGCTGAAGTTGCCATCAACATTTCGTGAAGCTTCAAGGGGAAAGGAGTTGTGACACCACCACGAGCGGGGTGTTCCTCTTGGTAGTCGGCTCGGTTATCATGCGAGTGGTCATGGTAGTGGTGTTGCACGGTGATGTGTCGATTTCTCTTCTTGTTAGCGAGCGCTGATTGCTCACTTGTCTCAATCACGGGCGCAATCAATTCTTGTTTAATGCTTACTTGGCTCAACAAGTGGGCAGCGTCCACTGCCGGTCTGCGGCCCAGGTTCGCGGCGTTTCTCGGTGTGGTGGAGATGCACATTGTCAAAGAGACTTGTTGTAAAAATGTGGGGACGACTCACTGTCAGTTGTTCTGATCAGACTGAAACTGTCTTTTGGTGTGGGGAACGTTTAGTTTTATGATGAGCGAAAACTGGACTTCGGGTTTGGGCTTGAGAATTCGGATTGTTCCCTCAGCTACCGGTAGGCGAAGAACAAAAGCGCTACCCCCGTCCATCCGTTCGGCACATCCTGCCTTCACTCGTCAATACCGCGATTCACGTTCAATGGCCTTAGAATGGAAAAGGCCTTTTGTTATTCCTTGTGTGGGAATCTTGTTAATTATTGAACACATGAATTTCGCGACAAACTATAAACTTCTAACGATCAGCTAAAAATCGATCATTATGTACGAAAAATTAGTTGCGCATGGTCGTTTCTTTCACCGAACCTTGGCGCTATTCATCTAATTACATGTTCTGCGGTATTCACAGGGCCTGTGTCACAAGCCTTGAGGATTCAACTAGACAACTGATTAAGCCAAGATACCTCGTTCGCCAGGGCTATTGCACTTTTCCGACCAGTTAAGGAATCGTGAAGGACTACGGCCGCCCTGAATGTTGCATTAAGGTTAGAATCAATGCTGCCAGCTGGTCGTTTGATTTGATGACCCAATGGGTTGTCATACGTGCAAGATGGGAAACTGCCCCTGCACTGGCAAAATACGGTAAAGAATGATCCCTGGTTCGTCGCAAATCCGAAATAAGCTGCACCCATCATATAGTTATTGGCGTTTGCCCCGGATCCTGGTACACCTGGGGCTTGGGTACCAGTGAAATCCTTGATTCACAGGACATGTCTACCGCAAGTCCTGAAAAGCAAGCAATCCTTCTTGATTCACTACTGGTAGTAGTCAATACCACTATTCTGTCGCGTTTCCAATGAGGCCAAGGTCGTCGTGCATAAACTTGAGGGCGTCGGAGAAAACTGCCGCCAAGATGTCATAGTTCCTGTATTAAAAAGGCAGGACAAGGACAATCAAAGATTGGAAAAAGGTTACATCACGAATATATCGATCAAAAATTCAAGGCCTTGAAGATGTGGCAACGCTTACCTCGTGGTTTCCTTATGCTCCACTCCAACGGCTTCTATCACCGTGGTAGTATATTCGATTCCTGTTGTCCTTGAAATTCCCACGTTATGAAAACGAGTCATCAACGGCTTGTACCTTGTTCCATGCGGATGATTCACACCAGTGTCCTGGGTATCTACCAATTTTGAGGGATCCAATAGTTCAGCCTCACGGGGAGGTGGGCCACCCATCCAATCGATTGCCCCGTTAGGCCGATGACTGATGGAAATGTGATCCAAAGCATTTTTCGTGTCCTTAGATGGCATGATTTGACCATTTTCTTCTCCAAACCGTCGAGCACGGGCTGCGTGCAATAGCCAAGTATGAACCCAGGAAAGGGATAAATAAGGGACAGATCCGTCTCCGCTATGCGCCAGTTGTCCTTTTGAAGATTGTTGCCCACGGAACGGTTCTTTCTTGGACTTTCGTTTCATGAAATGTTCCGCTAAACTTCCTCGAGGGCTCTCCATTGGTTCCATCATTATTTTTCCATTTGGTTCTTCCCAGATAACTGCCTTCAGATTCGGTAAACCGTCTGTCGTGTTACTTGCTTGACCTTGAGTCCCATCATCGGTATAGAGTTTCTTTTTGTATATGTATCCGACTTCAGTAGGCACGTCCACTCCATACGCCATTACGACGTGCTTGATATGTGGACGTCTTTGTATTCCACAACGACATGTTCCAAACCACGCGCAAAATGTTAGAATAATCGCAGCTTATATAACTCGAGGGCAACAATCAACTTACTCCCAGGTGCGATTGAGGATATTGGCAACTTTGGTATTCATGAACGATTCTTCCAATTGCTCTCGCTTGATCAACAAAGGATTTCCGTTCTCGGTCCAAAGAGAATTAAAAGCATCAAAGATCGCACCAGTCTCCACATCTTTGGGACCGAATTTCAAGGTTTCTTTTTCCACGCATGATTTCTTTCCGCTTGGACCCTGGCACAACTCGACCTGGACATCCACCATGGGTTTGGTCGCATCCCAGTCCATCCTGTCCCGTAGAAGTGATTTCAACGCCGCAAAATTCTTCCAAGGGTCGCGATGCACAGAACTATATTCAATATCGTTCATAATGTCATCCAAGCAAGCCAGCCTCTTGTCTTTCCTCGATTCTTGTCCACCCAGACGGCTGTCCTTACTAGAAGAAGAACCAGTATTGGTTTCGACATCCCAGTCGTTGTCATCCCACTGATCACAAAATCCAGTATCAATGGAAATTGGGTTGAGCGTGTGCGTCGAACCAAAAGCTATAAACAAGATTTAAGAGTCGAGCGATCCAACGTAACACTTTTCAGTTGTCGTTTCCAGCACTTACTGACTTCCATGTATCTGGCCATTTCGTCATTGATTGGCAATCCCATATTCTCTCCACTTATGACTGCTCGTAGCGGGTTGACTGCGCCCAAGAGAGGAGCACTCAATCCAATATATGTCCAGACGTGTTTTTGAATCCACTCTAGCCACTTGGCATCGCCCTCTTCGATCGCCAATTCCCGAAACTGCGCATTACGAGCTTCTTCGTCGAATTCTGCTTCACTGTTGTTGTCATTGTTGCTGAGTCTCTCGTCATCATCATCTTTATTACTGGAAGAGTCAGAAATAGACCCGCTTTCGCCGATTTTATCGTTTTGTGCGGAAGCCGACAATATTTCTGTCTCGGTGGTATCACCTTTGAGTTCCTCTTGGAGGAGTTGAGAAGTGAACCATCCAAGTACATTATCGAAACCTGGAACAGCTGTTGCCATCCACCCAGTAAGTATTGACGATGCAGCTTCCTGGTCTTCGGGCTGCAATGGGGCCTTTTCCCCGTCGACTTCTCCTTTTGGTTTCTGTTCTGCATGTGGTTTTGGAGGGTCCATGACGCGGTTTCTTGGATCTTGTCGTCTTCCCTGTTGTTCCGTTGGATCATTATTATCGAGTCGACTACTTGCCGCCTTTTTCTGTCGCTCTTGTCGCCTCCGGGCTCGTGTAATGTATTCCTGGTAAGCTTCTTCTCGTAATTCGACTCGTAACCAATCCAAAAAGTACCGAAAAACTAGGTTTCCCATGGAATGTGCCACCATAATACCTGGCAAGCCTCCATTGGAAGCAACCGCTGCTTCAATGCGTCGACGAGTCATGCTCAAAAATCCGTCGCGAGCTTCCATTTTATCGGGGGATAATCGCCAATCATAGGGTAAACCGATAATATTGGTGACATCATATCCAAGATTGTCGGCCAACCATTGGATGAGCCACGCATACACCGTGTTGGTGCCTCCCACCAATAACGAAGACCCAATACTACCCGGTGCCAACGAGGCAATGGCATCCAAGCCTTCGTCGGGACGAAGTTTGCAGCCAACAGTCCAATCATCCGTATCGGATTGATTCACTCCAAGACGCAAACAATCTGTCATGCATTGAACGTTGACAGTTCCCATTTGAATGACTAAATTGATATTCAACCAGACATTGTCTTGAACTTTAATCTCGGTCCCAAACATTCCTGAGCACTTGGTTAGTTTCCATGACACAAGTCTCGTCGACGCCAGGCCTGGAAGAAGAAAAATAGGAGGTCGACTATCCTCTAATGGATTTAGAGCTTGTTTTTGCAACTGTTCTCGCATTGATTTCAAGGCCGGATCTGCACCCCAATGCTTATCAACAACTCGCTCTTGTAGTGTGCATTCCTGAGAACTTTGGTCTTCATATGTCGAATGGTCTTCTCCTCCCTTGAAACAAGTAGCATCGAGAATTGTTTCCGTCTCAATGGTAGAAGAAGGAGGAATCATACACTCTTCCTCTGTCCCACACGATGGATCTGCGGCAATAGGATCAAAGAGACTGTCTTCGATGGAATCGAAATGAGCAATGGAATCGCTCGACTCGTGTGGTGATGGATCTTGGGCACGAACCCAAATCATGGACCTTGTCAGACAAAAGATTGTGGCCCATCCTCGCACCAGCCATCGTCGAGAATATCGTTTATTGTTTTCTGCCATGATGTTGTCAAGAGCAGCCTTGGTTCGTAGAATTATACCTTTGTCGTCGGTGAACAGTATGGGGATCTTTGAAATGCAAAGTAGCATGACGCCATCCACCTGTCACAGGCCGCCATCAAAACGATCTGTCAGGTACGTCGGACGTGCGTCACCTCCCGTACTACCTGGTATCATCCAAGGGTACTATAAGTACTCTGTAAAATAAATAAGTATCTATTTGATCTTGAAGTCCCACACAGTCGAAAATGATGAAATCTGAAACTCTACCGGTACCAGTACTACACTGCCAGATAAACAGTCTTTTGTCGTTTGATTTTTCAATTTGTTTCTGGTGTACTACCGGCAGTACTCTAACAATGTGTATTTTCGATAAGATACCTACTTTTTCCCGCTTTTCTTTGGTACAAGTACCAGTACTCGCACTTTTTAAAACGTTCGACGTGATGCTCAACCAGGCAGATAGAATCCCTTACTACCGGTAGTCGATGATAAATGGCGCTGTCCTTTCCGGGCAAAACGAAAGTCGAGGTGAGTTGAGGCAAAAAAAGCTGGAGGGCGGATTTGAACCGCCGATCTTTTGATTACAAGTCAAATGCCTTAGCCCTTGGCCACACCAGCACAGTTCATCGCATTGGTACTCGTCCGATACCCTTGATCACGAAGGCGGAAGCAAAAGTAAGCTGGAAGGGCGGATTTGAACCGCCGTATCTTTGATTACAAGTCAATGCTACCCTGCACACAGCTGTCGTGTTGGCACACCATATTTTTAGGATTATCAAAATCATCTTGCGATGATTCATGGACGAATCTCACGAACTCTTTGCAGATACCGTAGTAGCT